>OX608078.1:15195486-15431750 GCA_951509765.1 Sphenella marginata
TTGTAGGTCAAGTTTAAGGTTTTTGGGCAATCACATTTTCACCGATAACTCAGTTATCGATCAATTTATCGAAACCTATCGTAGTCCAAATGAAACCTGCTGTCTTCTCCTTTCGTTTTATACCCATATTGTACGATCTTTCTATACCTATATGCGAAATATCATAAGTATAGGTTCAATATACTTAGAGTTATATGGAATAAAAAAAATTTCGAAAAGAAACGGTCCCTAGCAGGGTCGGAACCCACAAAATTAAAAAAAAAAAATAGCCTATAGCTCCTTCCAGACTATAACCTGTAGGCGTGCTAAATTTCAACAAAATCCGTCTAGCCATTCTCACGTTTTTAGGGAACAAAAGCAAACGTCTGGACATCCAAACATCCAAACATTCAAACATCCAGACATACAAACATCCAAACATCGCTACCCTACCAACCATACGCAGATAAAAAAATGGATAAAACATAGGTCGCGCTATCCACAAATGAGGATAAAAAAGTGGATAGTTTTCTATGGGCCGCGTGCAGATATTATCCACATTCCCCATGTAAATTTCGTGTACGTGTGACCTTGCATCACCATCGCACTCATTACGAAATTCCATAAGAAAAAACATAGCTGCGCCGTTCTAAATATAAAAATTTCCCAAAACAAAGGGTTGCATTTTCATAGAGTTGCCAGATCGGAAATCTGGTATGCCTAAAAAATACCCAAAAATTAAGGGAAAATGCCCAAAAAAATACCCCAAAAATATGGAAACGGCCCAAAAAATCCAAATAATTTCAAAACGATTTATTTTTTATAAAATACGTTTTAATGAAAATATATAGGTACTTTTATTTTAGGAAATATAATACAAAATTTACTTAAAGTTATAGACATACATATAATTAAATACATGCTGTTTTATTTGTTGCAAAAACGAAATTAGCACCAAAAGAAAGGTAAATTAATAACCTTTCTTTTGATGCTAAACAACTATACAATTACAAATTAAATCTTTAAGAAAAATGTAACTTTGTTACAACTTGAAAAAAATCCATGGATTTTGTTCTATTACACATATGTGCTTACAAAATTGATAAAATTTACAACAAATTATTAAGCGATTTCAACAAAAATAGAATCAAATGAAAGGTAATTTAATAACCTTTCTTTTGATGCTAAGCAACTATACAATTGCAAATTAAATCTTTAAGAAAAATGTAACTTTTTTACAACTTGAAAAAAATCCATGGATTTTGTTCTATTACACATATGTGTTTACAAAATTGATAAAATTTACAACAAATTATTAAGCGATTTCAACAAAAATAGAATCAAATGAAAGGTAATTTAATAACCTTTCTTTTGATGCTAAACAACTATACAATTACAAATTAGATCTTTAAGAAAAATGTAACTTTTTTACAACTTGAAAAAAATCCATGGATTTTGTTCTATTACACATATGTGTTTACAAAATTGATAAAATTGAGAATACATTATTAAAAGATACATAGATATATATATTCGCAGGCTTCGCGTTTCCTTAAGATTGGATACCTGTAAGAAATGAACAAATATTAAATAATCATTCAAATAACATGACATGCCCCTGATCTTGGTCAGGTAAACTACACTTAATTCACTTTTGCCACAAACATAACAAACAAATGCACAAGCGCATGTACATTTGTATAATATGGTGACATCATAACCATGTCCTGATCTTGGTCAGGCACACTACACTAAATTCATTTTACGCACCTCAAAATTCGACGGCTAAATTTGCGTTCTTGTGGGCCGACCGGAAAGAACCCCAAAATCATTCAATTATCCGCGGAACAGCAGTCCATAACGAAGATACGCCTGTGAAAACATACAATGCATTATAAATATTAATATTTTGTATTAAAAAAGCTTAAAATTATTGTACTTACCTTGATTTTCAATGAAATGTGTATATATTTTTAACCAAACACCAAAAAAAAATTGAAATTGATTTTGACAGAAAATTTAATTATGAAATCAGCTGTTTAAATTCCTTTTGCTTGCAATTATGAAAATGTTGCTATTTCATTCACTCTCATGGGAATTGCAATAGCGAAAAAAGAGAACGATTTTTGTTTGGGAAATATATCCCAAAACTATGCATTGGTATTGGTAAGGAGAAGCAAAAAATAGAGATGGTTTTGGAAATCGATAAGAAATTCATAAAAAGTGGATAGCCATGGTTGGTAGGGTACATTCACATCCTACTAATATTATAAATGTGAATGTAGGGATGTTTGGATGTTTGGATGTCCAGACGTTTGCTTTTGTTCCCTAAAAACGTGAGAATGGCTGGACGGATTTTGTTGAAATTTGGCACGCCTACAGGTTATAGTCTGGAAGGAGCTATAGGCTATTTTTTTTTTTAATTTTGGGGGTTCCGACCCTGCTAGGGACCGTTCCTTTTCGAAATTTTTTTTATTCTATATAACTCTAAGTATATTGAACCTATACTTATGATATTTCGCATATAGGTATAGAAATATCGTACAATATGGGTATCAAACGAAAGGGGAGGGCCCCAGGTTTCATTTTGGCTTCGATATATTTCGATAAATTGATCGATAACTAAGTTATCGGTCAAAATTCGATTGCCCAAAAAACTTAATATTAACCTACAATATGGGTATCAAACGAAAGAAGATGGCCCCAGGTTTCATTTGGGCTTCGATATATTTCGATAAATTTATCAATAACTGAGTTATCGGTGAAAATGTTATTGCACAAAAACCTTAAAATTGCCCTACAGTATGGGTATCAAACGAAAGGGGATAGCTCCAGGTTACATTTGGACTTCGATATATTTCGATAAATTTATCGATAACTGAGTTATCGGTGATTGCCCAAAAAACTTAACATTACCCTATAATATGGGTATCAAACGAAAGGGAGGGCCCCAGGTTTCATTTTGGCTTCGATATATTTCGATAAATTGATAGATAACTAAGTTATCGGTCAAAATTCGATTGCCCAAAAACCTTAATATTACCCTACAATATGGGTATCAAACGAAAGGGGATGGCGCCAGGTTTCATTTGGCCTTCGATATATTTCGATAAATTGATCGATAACTGAGTCATCTGTCAAAATGCGATTGCCCGAAAACCTCTATATTACCCTACAATATGGGTATCAAACGAAAGGAGATGGCCCCAGGTTTCATTTGGGCTTCGATATATTTCGATAAATTTATCGATAACTGAGTTATCGGTGAAAATGTTATTGCACAAAAACCTTAAAATTGCCCTACAATGTGGGTATCAAACGAAAGGGGATGGCCCCAGGTTTCATTTGGGCTTCGATATATTTCGATAAATTTATCGATAACTGAGGTATCGGTGAAAATGTTATTGCACAAAAACCTTAAAATTGCCATACAATATGGGTATCAAACAAAAGGGGATAGCTCCAGGTTACATTTGGACTTCGATATATTTCGATAAATTTATCGATAACTGAGTTATCGGTGAAAATGTTATTGCACAAAAACCTTAAAATTGCCCTACAATATGGGTATCAAACGAAAGGGGATAGCTCCAGGTTACATTTGGACTTCGATATATTTCGATAAATTTATCTATAACTGAGTTATCGGCGAAAATGTTATTGCACAAAAACCTTAAAATTGCCCTACAATATGGGTATCAAACGAAAGGGGATAGCTCCAGGTTACATTTGGACTTCCATATATTTCGATAAATTTATCGATAACTGAGTTATCGGTGAAAATGTTATTGCCTAAAAACCTTAACATTACCCTATAATATGGGTATCAAACGAAAGGGGAGGGCCCCAGGTTTCATTTTGGCTTCGATATATTTCGATAAATTGATCGATAACTAAGTTATCGGTCACAATTCGATTGCCCAAAAACCTTAATATTACCCTACAATATGGGTATCAAACGAAAGGGGATGGCGCCAGGTTTCATTTGGGCTTCGATATATTTCGATAAATTGATCGATAACTGAGTCATCTGTCAAAATGCGATTGCCCGAAAACCTCTATATTACCCTACAATATGGGTATCAAACGAAAGGAGATAGCTCCAGGTTTAATTTGGACTTCGATATATTTCGATAAGTTTATCGATAACTGAGTTATCGGTGATTGCCCAAAAAACTTAACATTACCCTATAATATGGGTATCAAACGAAAGGGAGGGCCCCAGGTTTCATTTTGGCTTCGATATATTTCGATAAATTGATCGATAACTAAGTTATCGGTCAAAATTCGATTGCCCAAAAACCTTAATATTACCCTACAATATGGGTATCAAACGAAAGGGGATGGCGCCAGGTTTCATTTGGGCTTCGATATATTTCGATAAATTGATCGATAACTGAGTTATCGGTGAAAATGTTATTGCACAAAAACCTTAAAATTGCCCTACAATATGGGTATCAAACGAAAGGGGATAGCTCCAGGTTACATTTGGACTTCGATATATTTCGATAAATTTATCGATAACTGAGTTATCGGTGATTGCCCAAAAAACTTAACATTACCCTATAATATGGGTATCAAACGAAAGGGAGGGCCCCAGGTTTCATTTTGGCTTCGATATATTTCGATAAATTGATCGATAACTAAGTTATCGGTCAAAATTCGATTGCCCAAAAACCTTAATATTACCCTACAATATGGGTATCAAACGAAAGGGGATGGCGCCAGGTTTCATTTGGGCTTCGATATATTTCGATAAATTGATCGATAACTGAGTCATCTGTCAAAATGCGATTGCCCGAAAACCTCTATATTACCCTACAATATGGGTATCAAACGAAAGAAGATAGCTCCAGGTTTAATTTGGACTTCGATATATTTCGATAAATTTATCGATAACTAAGTTATATATTACGAAATATATTGCACAATATGAAATCTTAAAGTATATTATTGATTTTGAAAGCCCCCCTTACTACTTACATCCCGAGCAACGCCGGGTACCCTGCTAGTATATAATATTAGTAGGATGAATTGGCGTTCGTATGTCCCGTAAGATCTCCGTATCGGCTCAACCAATTTTAAATATTTTTTCTTTAATGTTTCCAATCTGTTTCAGGTCTCATTCACCATATAGCTTTTTTTTCAATTTAAAATTTGTTTAGCTAATACTCAATATCGGCTCAAGCGATTTTCAAAATTTTTTCTTTTCTTTATTCTATCGGATATAGTGTTTATTTATATAGAACAAAACTTTTTCTAAATCCTAAATTTAATCATATATTAGCTAAAGAAATTTCAATTTAATTGAAAAAGTGAATACAACAACAAAAAGTGATTGTGAATAAAAGTGAATATAGGTTGTTGATTGTGAATATTGTTGTTATTATGTCCTTTTTCATAATCTATATCATGGTGAAGAAGTTGTAATCTATATATATAAAAACAAGTAAGGAAAGGGCTGTCTTCGGCTGTGGCGAAGGCATTATACCATTCATGAATACGCATATCTTTTTTAAGTGTCCTACATGGCCAAACCACATTTATCGGAGCAATCGGTTATATGGAAGCTATATGTTATGTTATTTTCATTACACACATCACGTTTATAATCATTACCAACTTTGCAAAATTTTACGTTCCTAGCTTCTTAGCTGCAAAATTTATAGCCCAAAACCCATTTATCCAAACTATCGATTCTATGGGAGCTATATGTTTTGTTGGTCCGATCTGGTTTATTTTCACTACACTGGTTACAAATATAATATGTACTAAACCTGCAAAATTTCGCTCTCCTAGCTTTTTGATTGCAAGAGTTATAGGCCAAAACCCATTTATCGGAACAATCGATTGTATAGGAGCTATGCGTTGTATAGGTCCGACCTTACTGGTTCCGACAAATGATTAATATAATACAAAATGGCGGCTCCATACCAAATTTCATCGAGATATCTCTAAAATTGAGGGACAAGTTTGCGTTCAAACAGACAGACGGACAGACGAACATGGCTAAATCAACTTACCTCGTCGCCCTGACCATTTCGGTATACTTAATTCTTATCATACTTACAAACATCGGACCAAAGTTATACGTTATAGTTATGTTCATGAACGGTATAATGAATTGGCATTCATATATCCCGTAAGATCTCAGTATCGGCTCAACCGATTTTAAATATTTTTTCTTTAATGTTTCCAATCTGTTTCAGGTCTCATTTACCACATACAGTTTTTTTTTCTAATCTCAATTTAAAATTTTTTTAGCTAATACTCAATTACGGCTTAACCGATTTTCAAAATTTTTTCTTTTCTTTATTCTATATTTATTTATATAGAACAAAACAAATCATATATTAGCTAAAGAAGTTTTTTGAGTCAGTTGAGATCACTGGTGTTCTAACTGAAATGTTCCTGTTGGGAACTTAATGCCGTGCAGATTTTTTCCGTTTTATATTTAAATACAAAATTTACTTGACCAAATGGTGAATTCCTTTTCGCTTCTTTGGCGAATGTTGAAAAAGTGAATACAACAACCAAAAGTTTTGATTGTGAATATATGTTGTTGATTGTGAATATAGGTTGTTATTCCGTCCTTTTTCATAATCTATATCATGGTGAAGAAGTTGTAATCTATATATATAAAAATGAATTGGCGTTCGTATGTCCCGTAAGATCTCCGTATCGGCTCAACCGATTTTGAATATTTTTTCTTTAATGTTTCCAATCTTTTTCAGGTCTCATTTACGAAATAGATTTTTTTTTCTAATTTCAATTTGAAAATTTTTTAGCTAATTCTCAATAACGGCTTAACCGATTTTAAATATTTTTTATTTTCTTTATTCTATCGGATATAGTGTTTATTTATATAGAACAAAACTTTTTCTAAATCCTCAATTTATCATATACTAGTAGGCCCGGCAGACGTTGTCCTGCCTTAAATTTGGTTTACCTGCTTATCTGAAAATGATTTGTTATTATCTCCCAGTGAATTGTGTTCCTTCTTAGTGATAATAATTATGTAAATTTTTTATTTTATCAAGTTCATTTTTTTATTATGGTTACGATAAATAAAAGAGATCTAGTACATATTTTAACTATTATTTAATAGGCTTTTTAGACTCTCTTGTTGTTGGATGTATCATTCAGCAATGCAACTCTGATGTTTGTTGTCAACTGGAGTTTCAGTACATATCGCCAAAGATGAGATTGTTTGAGGCAAGCGTTTATTTCGTCGGCAGTCGTTGACCTTGGAATTACTGGCAGTATTTGGCGGAAATCGCCAGACAGTAAAACCATTGTGCCTCCAAAAGGTCTCGAGTCATTGCGTAAATCTTTCAATGTTCTATTAAGTGCTTCTAATGCAAGTTTATGCGCCATCGTACATTCGTCCCAAAATACGATCTTTGTTGCTGATTCAGTAGGGGTACATTCGTTTGCACTGCTAAATTTAATTCCTGAGGATCATATTCATGTTCCCTTTCCAAATCTCGATTATATGTCTCGTTCGTTCCACGATTTTCACAAACGCATTCGCACATAGAACTAAGCCCAATTTCCTATTAAAACTCTTATTAACACGTTTTATTTGATACCCATATTGTACAAAAAAATTCTCCGGTCATCCCTGGTCCACATTTTGGTCGGAATTTCGAAGATGCATTCACATATAGAACTTAAACCTACATGCACCTTGATGCACATATTGTACGAATATATTCTAGGGTCACCCCTGGTCTACATATTGGCAATGTGTCGAAAACGGTACAAACGGGATAAAAAGTATCCTATGTCCGTTTCCTGATTCTCAACTACCTCTCCACCAATTTTCAGCCAAATCGGTTCAGCCGCTCCTAAGTTATAGATGGTGTACCTAAGAAAACTTACTTTTATATATATAGATATCGGTATAAAGAAGAAAAAACACTATTTTTATAACTTTTTTCAAAACACTGACCTCGAGCCAGCAAAACAAACACAAAATATTTAAAGTTAACCTCACGTCTGTTGATGCAAATATCTTTGAAGAAAGTGTTGCTTTGTATCGGCAATATTTGGTGAATTTCCTCCAAACCAGTTATGTAAAAAGAAAGACAGTGTAATGTGATTTGACCGGCAGCCACTTTGGGAAGAGTTTTTAGAGGTTCGAGACATTCAGGGACAAGATATATATCACATCAACTGGCAAAGATATGTGAGGTGCCCTTGTATTACAATCAGTCTTTTATAGCTGAATTTTGTAAGTCTCCCTCATCCCATATCTCTTAATTTGAGATTTGTCATTAGAGACAATTTTTGTGACTCTTCCTTATGATAGAATTTTGTGCTTGCTTGCCTGCTTGAAGAATTCACCAGGTACTTTCTAGTTAATTGTCTAGAATTCGTTCAATACATTTTTGATCCGAAAGCCACCTAAATATTTATACTTGTTTTTAAAATTTTTCGCTTTTTCTCCTTCAAAATATCTTAAACCTCCTCTATCTGAGGTCACCTTTTCGAACTGTTCTAATTGTAGGTCAAGTTTAAGGTTTTTGGGATATAACATTTTCACCGATAACTCAGTTATCGGACAATTTATCGAAACCTATCGTAGTCCAAATGAAACCTGCTGTCTCCTCCTTTCGTTTTATACCCATATTGTACGATCTTTCTATACCTATATGCGAAATATCATAAGTATAGGTTCAATATACTTAGAGTTATATGGAATAAAAAAAAATTCGAAAAGAAACGGTCCCTAGCAGGGTCGGAACCCACAAAATTAAAAAAAAAAATTGCCTATAGCTCCTTCCAGACTATAACCTGTAGGCGTTCCTAACTTCATCAAAATCCGTCTTGCCATTCTCACGTGATTGAGTAACAGAAGCAAACGTCTGGACATCCAAACATCGCTACATTCACATTTATAATATTAGTATGATTATTGCTATTGAATAATTTACCAAATTTTGAAAAAGAATATTTAAAACTGGTTTTCAAAAATGTTCTTTTGAAGTATTCGTTGGTAACGTTAGGGGGCCTTTCAAGAATTCAATTTTGACAAATTGTGCCAGGATGAATTCAACTTCAAATGTTGATTTGATACAATATTGTATTGTAATATTAAGGTTTTTCTGCAATCGCATTTTTACCGATAACTCAGTTATAGATAAATTTATCGAAATATGTCCAAGTACAAAGGAAACCTGGGGCCTTCCCCTTTCGTTTGATACTCATATTGTAGGTCAAGTTTAAGGTTTTTGGGCCATAACATTTTCACCGATAACTCAGTTATCGATCAATTTATCGAAACCTATCGTAGTCCAAATGAAACCTGCTGTCTTCTCCTTTCGTTTTATACCCATATTGTACGATCTTTCTATACCTATATGCGAAATATCATAAGTATAGGTTCAATATACTTAGAGTTATATGGAATAAAAAAAAATTCGAAAAGAAACGGTCCCTAGCAGGGTCGGAACCCACAAAATTAAAAAAAAAAAATTGCCTATAGCTCCTTCCATACTATAAGCTGTAGGCGTGCCAAATTTCAACAAAATCCGTCTAGCCATTCTCACGTTTTTAGGGAACAAAAGCAAACGTCTGGACATCCAAACATCCAAACATCCAAATATACAAACATCCAAACATCGCTTCATTCACATTTAAAATATTAGTATTATTATTATAGTATTGAAAACCGGTTTTAAAAAATTTTCTTTTGCGGTATTCGTTGGTAACGTTAGGGGGCCTTTCAAGAATTCAATTTTGACAAATTGTGCCAGGATGAATGCAAATTCAAATGTTGATTTGATACAATATTGTAGGGTAATATTAATGTTTTTCTGCAATCGCATTTTGACCAATAACTCAGTTGTCGATAAATTTATCGAAATATATCGGAGTCCAAATGAAACCTGGGGCCATCCTTACCTATGTACATATATGCGAAATATCATAAATATAGGTCAAGTATACTCAGAATTGTATGGGGGAAAAAAATATCAAAAAGTAATGGTCCCTAGAAGCGGCCGAACCCCCAAAATTAATAAAAAAAAATAGCCTATAACTTCTTCCAGACTATAACCTGTATGCGTTCCTAACTTCATCAAAATCCGTCTTGCCATTCTCACGTGATTGAGTAACAGAAGCAAACGTCTGGACATCCAAACATCGCTACATTCACATTTATAATATTAGTATGATTATTGCTACTGAAGAATTTACCAAATTTTGAAAAAGAATATTTAAAACTGGTTTTCAAAAATGTTCTTTTGAGGTATTCGTTGGTAACGTTAGGGGGCCTTTCAAGAATTCAATTTTGACAAATTGTGCCAAGATGAATTAAACTTCAAATGTTGATTTGATTCAATATTGTAGGGTAATATTAAGGTTTTTCTGCAATCGCATTTTTACCGATAACTCAGTTATAGATAAATTTATTGAAATATGTCGAAGTACAAATGAAACCTGGGGCCTTCCCCTTTCGTTTGATACCCGATAACTCAGTTATCGATAAATTTATCGAAATAGATCGAAGTCAAAATGAAACCTGGAGCTATCCCCTTTCGTTTGATACCCATATTGTAATGTAATATAGAGGTTTTCGGGCAGTCGCATTTTGACCGATAACTCAGTTATCGACAAATTTATCGAAATATATCCAAGTACAAAGGAAACCTGGGGCCTTCCCCTTTCGTTTGATACTCATATTGTAGGTCAAGTTTAAGGTTTTTGGGCAATCACATTTTCACCGATAACTCAGTTATCGATCAATTTATCGAAACCTATCGTAGTCCAAATGAAACCTGCTGCCTTCTCCTTTCGTTTTATACCCATATTATAGAGTAATGTTAATTTTTTTGGGCAATCACCGATAACTCAGTTATCGATAAATTTATCGAAATATATCGAAGTCCAAATGAAACCTGGAGCTATCCCCTTTCGTTTGATACCCATATTGTAATGTAATATAGAGGTTTTCGGGCAATCGCATTTTGACCGATGACTCAGTTATCCATCAATTTATCGAAATATATTGAAGTACAAATGAAACCTGGGGCCTTCCCCTTTCGTTTGATGCCCATATTGTAGGGCAACTTTAAGATGTTTATGCAATAACATTTTCACCGATAACTTAGTTATCGATAAATTTATCGAAATATATCGAAGTCCAAATGAAACCTGGAGCTATCTTCTTTCGTTTGATACCCATATTGTAGGGTAATATAGAAGTTTTCGCGCAATCGCATTTGGACCGATAACTCAGTTATCGATCAATTTCTCGAAACCTATCGAAGTCCAAATGAAACCTGGAGCTTTCCCCTTTCGTTTGATACCCATATTGTAGGTCAAGTTTAAGGTTTTTGGGCAATCACATTTTCAACGATAACTCAGTTATCGATCAATTTACCGAAACCTATCGAAGTCCAAATGAAACCTGCATCACTCTCCTTTCGTTTTATACCCATATTATAGAGTAATGTTAATTTTTTTGGGCAATCACCGATAGCTCAGTTATCGATAAACTTATCGAAATATATCGAAGTCCAAATGAAACGTGGAGATATCTCCTTTCGTTTGAACCCATATTGTAGGGTAAGATAGAGGTTTTCGGGCAATCACATTTTCACCGATAACTCAGCTATCGATCAATTTACCGAAACCTATCGAAGTGCAAATGAAACCTGCTGTCTTCTCCTTTAGTTTTATACCCATATTATAGAGTAGTGTTAAGTTTTTTGGGCAATCACCGATAACTCAGTTATCGATAAATTTATCGAAATAGATCGAAGTCCAAATGAAACCTGGAGCTATCCCCTTTCGTTTGATACCCATATTGTAATGTAATATAGAAGTTTTCGGGCAGTCGCATTTTGACCGATAACTCAGTTCACATTTTCACCTTCCCCTTTCGTTTGATACCCATATTGTAGGTCAAGTTTAAGGTTTTTGGGCAATCACATTTTCACCGATAACTCAGTTATCGATCAATTTATCGAAACCTATCGTAGTCCAAATGAAACCTGCTGCCTTCTCCTTTCGTTTTATACCCATATTATAGAGTAATGTTAAGTTTTTTGGGCAATCACCGATAACTCAGTTATCGATAAATTTATCGAAATATATCGAAGTCCAAATGAAACCTGGAGCTATCTTCTTTCGTTTGATACCCATATCGTAGGGTAATTCAGAAGTTTTCGCGCAATCGCATTTTGACCGATAACTCAGTTATCGATCAATTTATCGAAACCTATCGAAGTCCAAATGAAACCTGGAGCTATCCCCTTTCGTTTGATACCCATATTGCCGGGTAATATTAAGGTTTTCGGGCAATCGAATTTTGACCGATAACTTAGTTATCGATCAATTTATCGAAATATATCAAAGCTAAATTGAAACCTGGGGCCTTCGCCTTTCGTTTGATACCCATATTGTAGGTCAAGTTTAAGGTTTTTGGGCAATCACATTTTCACCGATAACTCAGTTATCGATCAATTTATCGAAACCTATCGTAGTCCAAATGAAACCTGCTGCCTTCTCCTTTCGTTTTATACCCATATTATAGGGTAATGTTAAGTTTTTTGGGCAATCACCGATAACTCAGTCATCGATAAACTTATCGAAATATATCGAAGTCCAAATGAAACCTGGAGCTATCTCCTTTCGTTTGATACCCATATTGTAGGGTAATATAGAGGTTTTCGGGCAATCGCATTTTGACCGATAACTTAGTTATTTAATTTATCGAAATATATCGAAGCTAAAATGAAACCTGGGGCCTTCCCCTTTCGTTTGATACCCATTTTATTAATTTTTTTTTTTTATTAATTTGTTTTAAGTCGACACAAACAAAGAGGTCGACTAAGGACAGATACTATTAAAATTGCACATAACTTAAAAACTAACAATATGAATTAAAGTATTACATGAGATGTTTGGAGAGGCAGTGTCTCCCATCCACACACACATACGGTCGATTATTCACAGTTATTCAATGTTGTCATCAGAGCTGTTGGCTATTAACTGGAAAGATTAGAGTGGCCGTGATTGCTGTCCATCTTATAAAACGATCGGTTCATCCATAAGGATGGTCTTGAAAATCATTGACTGTTCCATCCTCACCGGGTGGTTGAAGAGGCCGAGTCTCCAATACACCCTGACATACGGTCGAGTAATAATTTGTTTAAGTGTGTTCGTTGATATTGTGTGAGAAGCTGGTGGAATGGACGCGATTCCACGCAGCGTTCGGGGCAACAACGGAATATTTATCATTTTATATTGTGCCTTGAAATCTTGAATTATCCATAGGATGGTTGAAGAGGCCGAGTCTCCAATCCACCCTGACATACGGTCGAATATTTATTTATGTAAAGTCGAGTACCAGAGCGATATGAGATTTGCTGGCGGAATGGACGTGATTCCGCGCAGCGGATAATTTAATTAATTAATTGTATACGTTGATATATGTGTGCTGCCGGTGGAATGGACGCGATTCCACGCAGCGCTCAGAGCAACAACGGGTGGAGGACTTCCATGATATTAGTCAGCGTTGAGCAGGAATGCAAGTATTAAATTTTGAAGTGAGGCAAAAGAACATTCGAAACTAATGCAGCTATATAACTCGTTGTAAAATGAACACCAAAGGTTTAGAGGGTGGTTTTTTGCGAAGTTTTGACGACAAAGGGGTAATTGAAAAGGCACATAGTGCCTGGACGCCCTAGCGGGTACAGCAAAACTCAGTCGACTAACAAGATCAGATGAATCGATTTCACCAACACTCAGCTTATGGAGGAACATTACACCTAGTAAAACCCTACGATTTTCCAGAGAAGGTAAATTTAAGAGGAGAAGCCTACTTCTATAAGGGGGCAGGTGAGTAGTTGGATTCCAGTTAAGACCCCGCAAAGCAAAAATCAAGAATTGCTTTTGTACTGACTCAATCCGCTGTATATGAACTTGATACAAGGGACACCAGACACACGAGCAATACTCAAGTATTGGACGAACCAGCGATGTGTAAAGAACTTTCGTGAGGTACGGGTCGTCAAATTCTTTAGCCCATCGTTTAACAAAACCAAGCACACCCATGGCTTTGTTAGCAATAGATGAAATATGCATATTAAAACTTAGTTTAGGGTCAAAAATAACACCTAAATCAGTTACAACAGATATGCGTTCCAAAAGAGAGTCATTTAGTACGTAGGAGACCAAAACCGGCTTAACTCGATGAAAAGTCATTAGCTTACATTTCGAGCTATTCAATATTAATAAATTTACTGCACACCAGCAGCGAAATGACTCCAAATCGGCCTGAAAGAGATCTCCACGGGAAGGTACAGTAGGCGAATAGGTGAAACAAAGTTTCACATCGTCCGCATACATTAGAGTTCGAGAATGAGATATGATTTGGGGTAGGTCATTTATGAACAGGGTAAAGAGTAAGGGGCCAAGATGACTACCCTGGGGGACACCGGAAGTTACGTCAATGGACTTAGACAAAGTATTTTTAAACAACACCTGTTGAGTCCTGTTTGTAAGATAATTTGCAAGCCATAATAATAACTGATTTGGAAAACCTAGTAAATCGAGTTTATGGATTAAAAGCTCATGATTGACAGAGTCGAAAGCTTTGCTGAAATCGGTATAGACCACATCCGTTTGGTTACCTTTCAAGAAACCGTCCATAACAAAGGAGGAGAACTCAAGCAAGTTAGTTGAGGTAGATCGACGAGGTACAAAACCATGCTGACACGGTGAGAATAAACACCTACACCGGTATTGCAGCTGGCGAGTTATTATGTGTTCAAAAGTTTTAGGAATAGCTGAGAGCTTAGCTATGCCCCTATAATTCTCAATATTTGACCTGCTACCTTTTTTATGTAAAGGTATAATAAAAGATTGCTTCCAGATTGTGGGGAACGCAGCAGATCCAAGAGATAGTTTAAACAGTTTAAAAATTGGGTCAGATAAATGTATAGCACAGTAGTTCAACACGCAACTGGGAACACCATCCGGACCAGGGGAAAATGAAGGTTTCAGTTCAAGAAGACTTTGTAGAACAGAATGTTTATCCAAAACAGGCATGTGACTGCTATTAGAGCTATTTAAATTGTAAGGGTAGGGTCGATCGGTTGTACGATCTTTATATACCTATATGCGAAATATCATAAGTATAGGTTCAATATACTTAGAGTTATATGGAATAAAGAAAATTTCGAAAAGAAACGGTCCCTAGCAGGGTCGGAACCCCCAAAATTAAAAAAAAAAATAGCCTATAGCTCCTTCCAGACTATAACCTGTAGGCGTGCTAAATATCAACAAAATCCGTCTAGCCATTCTCACGTTTTTAGGGAACAAAAGCAAACGTCTGGACATCCAAACATGCAAACATTCAAACATCCAAACATACAAACATCCAAACATCGCATTTATAATATTAGTAGGATTATTACCTACTGAAGAATTTACCAAATTCGAATATTTTGAAAATTTTGAAAAAAGAGTATTGAAAACCGGTTTTCACAAATTTTCTTTTGCGGTATTCGTTGGTAACGTTAGGGGGCCTTTCAAGAATTCAATTTTGACAAATTGTGCCAGGATGAATGCAAATTCAAATGTTGATTTGATACAATATTGTAGGGTAATATTAATGTTTTTCTGCAATCGCATTTTGACCAATAACTAAGTTGTCGATAAATTTATCGAAATATATCGGAGTCCAAATGAAACCTGGGGCCATCCTTACCTATGTACATATATGCGAAATATCATAAGTATAGGTCAAGTATACTCAGAGTTGTATTGGGGAAAAAAATATCAAAAAGTAATGGTCCCTAGAAGCGTCCGAACCCCCAAAATTAATAAAAAAAAATAGCCTATAACTTCTTCCAGACTATAACCTGTATGCGTTCCTAACTTCATCAAAATCCGTCTTGCCATTCTCACGTGATTGAGTAACAGAAGCAAACGTCTGGACATCCAAATATCGCTACATTCACATTTATAATATTAGTATGATTATTGCTACTGAAGAATTTACCAAATTTTGAAAAAGAATATTTAAAACTGGTTTTCAAAAATGTTCTCTTGAGGTATTCGTTGGTAACGTTAGGGGGCCTTTCAAGAATTCAATTTTGACAAATTGTGCCAGGATGAATTAAACTTCAAATGTTGATTTGATACAATATTGTAGGGTAATATTAAGGTTTTTCTGCAATCGCATTTTTACCGATAACTCAGTTATAGATAAATTTATCGAAATATGTCGAAGTACAAATGAAACCTGGGGCCTTCTCCTTTCGTTTTATACCCATATTATAGAGTAATGTTAAGTTTTTTGGGCAATCACCGATAACTCAGTTATCGATAAATTTATCGAAATAGATAGAAGTCCAAACGAAACCTGGAGCTATCCCCTTTCGTTTGATACCCATATTGTAATGTAATATAGAGCTTTTCGGGCAGTCGCATTTTGACAGATAACTCAGTTATCGATCAATTTATCGAAATATATCCAAGTACAAAGGAAACCTGGGGCCTTCCCCTTTGGTTTGATACTCATATTGTAGGTCAGGTTTAAGGTATTTGGGCAATCAAATTTTCACCGAGAACTCAGTTATCGACCAATTTACCGAAACCTATCGAAGTCCAAATGAAACCTGCGGCCTTCTCCTTTCGTTTTATACCCATATTATAGAGTAATGTTAAGTTTTTTGGGCAATCACCGATAACTCAGTTATTGATAAATTTATCGAAATAGATAGAAGTCCAAACGAAACCTGGAGCTATCCCCTTTCGTTTGATACCCATATTGTAATGTAATATAGAGCTTTTCGGGCAGTCGCATTTTGACAGATAACTCAGTTATCGATCAATTTATCGAAATATATCCAAGTACAAAGGAAACCTGGGGCCTTCCCCTTTGGTTTGATACTCATATTGTAGGTCAAGTTTAAGGTATTTGGGCAATCAAATTTTCACCGAGAACTCAGTTATCGACCAATTTACCGAAACCTATCGAAGTCCAAATGAAACCTGCGGCCTTCTCCTTTCGTTTTATACCCATATTATAGAGTAATGTTAAGTTTTTTGGGCAATCACCGATAACTCAGTTATCGATAAATTTATCGAAATAGATAGAAGTCCAAATGAAACCTGGAGCTATCTCCTTTCGTTTGATACCCATATTGTAGGGTAAAATAGAGGTTTTCGGGCAATCGCATTTTGACCGATGACTCAGTTATCCATCAATTTATCGAAATATATTGAAGTACAAATGAAACTTGGAGCTATCTCCTTTCGTTTGATACCCATATTGTAGGGTAAAATAGAGGTTTTCGGGCAATCGCATTTTGACCGATGACTCAGTTATCCATCAATTTATCGAAATATATTGAAGTACAAATGAAACCTGGGGCCTTCCCCTTTCGTTTGATGCCCATATTGTAGGGCAACTTTAAGATTTTTGTGCAATAACATTTTCACCGATAACTTAGTTATCGATAAATTTATCGAAATATATCGAAGTCCAAATGAAACCTGGAGCTATCTTCTTTCGTTTGATACCCATATTGTAGGGTAATATAGAAGTTTTCGCGGAATCGCATTTGGACCGATAACTCAGTTACCGATTAATTTCTCGAAACCTATCGAAGTCCAAATGAAACCTGGAACTATCCCCTTTCGTTTGATACCCATGTTGAAGGGTACTATTAAGGTTTTCGGGCAATCGAATTTTGACCGATAACTTAGTTATCGATCAATTTATCGAAATATATCAAAGCTAAATTGAAACCTGGGGCCTTCCCCTTTCGTTTGATACTCATATTGTAGGTCAAGTTTAAGGTATTTGGGCAATCAAATTTTCACCGAGAACTCAGTTATCGACCAATTTACCGAAACCTATCGAAGTCCAAATGAAACCTGCGGCCTTCTCCTTTCGTTTTATACCCATATTATAGAGTAATGTTAAGTTTTTTGGGCAATCACCGATAACTCAGTTATCGATAAATTTATCGAAATAGATAGAAGTCCAAATGAAACCTGGAGCTATCTCCTTTCGTTTGATACCCATATTGTAGGGTAAAATAGAGGTTTTCGGGCAATCGCATTTTGACCGATGACTCAGTTATCCATCAATTTATCGAAATATATTGAAGTAGAAATGAAACTTGGAGCTATCTCCTTTCGTTTGATACCCATATTGTAGGGTAAAATAGAGGTTTTCGGGCAATCGCATTTTGACCGATGACTCAGTTATCCATCAATTTATCGAAATATATTGAAGTACAAATGAAACCTGGGGCCTTCCCCTTTCGTTTGATGCCCATATTGTAGGGCAACTTTAAGATTTTTGTGCAATAACATTTTCACCGATAACTTAGTTATCGATAAATTTATCGAAATATATCGAAGTCCAAATGAAACCTGGAGATATCTCCTTTCGTTTGAACCCATATTGTAGGGTAAGATAGAGGTTTTCGGGCAATCACATTTTCACCGATAGCTCAGTTATCGATCAATTTACCGAAACCTATCGAAGTCCAAATGAAACCTGCTGTCTTCTCCTTTCCTTTTATACCCATATTATATAGTAATGTTAAGTTTTTTGGACAATCACCGATAACTCAGTTATCGATAAATTTATCGAAATAGATCGAAGTCCAAATGAAACCTGGAGCTATCCCCTTTCGTTTGATACCCATATTGTAATGTAATATAGAGGTTTTCGGGCAGTCGCATTTTGACCGATAACTCAGTTATCGATCAATTTATCGAAATATGTCCAAGTACAAAGGAAACCTGGGGCCTTCCCCTTTCGTTTGATACTCATATTGTAGGTCAAGTTTAAGGTTTTTGGGCAATAACATTTTCACCGATAACTCAGTTATCGATCAATTTATCGAAACCTATCGTAGTCCAAATGAAACCTGCTGTCTTCTCCTTTCGTTTTATACCCATATTGTACGATCTTTCTATACCTATATGCGAAATATCATAAGTATAGGTTCAATATACTTACAGTTATATGAAATTAAAAAAATTTCGAAAAGAAACGGTCCCTAGCAGGGTCGGAACCCCCAAAATTAAAAAAAAAATAGCCTTTAGCTCCTTCCAGACTATAACCTGTAGGCGTGCCAAATTTCAACAAAATCCGTCTAGCCATTCTCACGTTTTTAGGGAACAAAAGCAAACGTCTGGACATCCAAACATCCAAACATCCAAACATCCAAACATACAAACATCCAAACATCGCTACATTCACATTTATAATATTAGTAGGATTATTGCCTACTGAAGAATTTACCAAATTCGAATATTTTGTAAATTTTGAAAAAAAACCGGTTTTCAAAAATTTTGTTTTGCGGTATTCGTTGGTAACGTTAGGGGGCCTTTCAAGGATTCAATTTTGACAAATTGTGCCAGGATGAATGCAAATTCAAATGTTGATTTGATACAATATTGTAGGGTAATATTAAGGTTTTTCTGCAATCGCATTTTGACCAATAACTCAGTTATAGATAAATTTATCGAAATATATCGGAGTCCAAATGAAACCTGGGGCCATCCTTACCTATGTACATATATGCGAAATATCATAAGTATAGGTCAAGTATACTCAGAATTGTATGGGGGAAAAATATCAAAAAGAAATGGTCCCTAGAAGCGTCCGAACCCCCAAAATTAATTTAAAAAAATAGCCTATAACTTCTTCCAGACTATAACCTGTATGCGTTCCTAACTTCATCAAAATCCGTCTTGCCATTCTCACGTGATTGAGTAACAGAAGCAAACGTCTGGACATCCAAACATCGCTACATTCACATTTATAATATTAGTATGATTATTGCTACTGAAGAATTTACCAAATTTTGAAAAAGAATATTTAAAACTGGTTTTCAAAAATGTTCTTTTGAGGTATTCGTTGGTAACGTTAGGGGGCCTTTCAAGAATTCAATTTTGACAAATTGTGCCAGGATGAATTAAACTTCAAATGTTGATTTCATACAATATTGTAGGGTAATATTAAGGTTTTTCTGCAATCGCATTTTTACCGATAACTCAGTTATAGATAAATTTATCGAAATATGTCGAAGTACAAATGAAACCTGGGGCCTTCCCCTTTCGTTTGATCCCCATATTGTAGGGCAAGTTTAAGGTTTTTGGGCAATCACATTTTCACCGATAACTCAGTTATCGATCAATTTACCGAAACCTATCGAAGTCCGAATGAAACCTGGAGCTATCCCCTTTCGTTTGATACCCATATTGTAATGTAATATAGAGGTTTTCGGGCAGTCGCATTTTGACCGATAACTCAGTTATCGATCAATTTATCGAAATATGTCCAAGTACAAAGGAAACCTGGGGCCTTCCCCTTTCGTTTGATACTCATATTGTAGATCAAGTTTAAGGTTTTTGGGCAATCACATTTTCACCGATAACTCAGTTATCGATCAATTTATCGAAACCTATCGTAGTCCAAATGAAACCTGCTGTCTTCTCCTTTCGTTTTATACCCATATTGTACGATCTTTCTATACCTATATGCGAAAGATCATAAGTATAGGTTCAATATACTTACAGTTTTATGGAATAAAAAAAATTTCGAAAAGAAACGGTCCCTAGCAGGGTCGGAACCCCCAAAATGAAAAAAAAAAAATAGCCTATAGCTCCTTCCAGACTATAACCTGTAGGCGTGCCAAATTTCAACAAAATCCGTCTAGCCATTCTCACGTTTATAGGGTAATATTAAGGTTTTTCTGCAATCGCATTTTTACCGATAACTCAGTTATAGATAAATTTATCGAAATATGTCGAAGTACAAATGAAACCTGGTGCCTTCCCCTTTCGTTTGATACCCATATTGTAGGGCAAGTTTAAGGTTTTTGGGCAATCACATTTTCACCGATAACTCAGTTATCGATCAATTTACCGAAACCTATCGATGTCCAAATGAAACCTGCGGCCTTCTCCTTTCGTTTTATACCCATATTATAGAGTAATATTAAGTTTTTTGGGCAATCACCGATAACTCAGTTATCGATAAATTTATCGAAATAGATCGAAGTCCGAATGAAACCTGGAGCTATCCCCTTTCGTTTGATACCCATATTGTAATGTAATATAGAGGTTTTCGGGCAGTCGCATTTTGACCGATAACTCAGTTATCGATCAATTTATCGAAATATGTCCAAGTACAAAGGAAACCTGGGGCCTTCCCCTTTCGTTTGATACTCATATTGTAGATCAAGTTTAAGGTTTTTGGGCAATAACATTTTCACCGATAACTCAGTTATCGATCAATTTATCGAAACCTATCGTAGTCCAAATGAAACCTGCTGTCTTCTCCTTTCGTTTTATACCCATATTGTACGATCTATCTATACCTATATGCGAAATATCATAAGTATAGGTTCAATATACTTACAGTTATATGGAATAAAAAAAATTTCGAAAAGAAACGGTCCCTAGCAGGGTCGGAACCCCCAAAATTAAAAAAAAATAGCCTATAGCTCCTTCCAGACTATAACCTATAGGCGTGCCAAATTTCAACAAAATCCGTCTAGCCATTCTCACGTTTTTAGGGAACAAAAGCAAACGTCTGGACATCCAAACATCCAAACATCCAAACATCGCTACATTCACATTTATAATATTAGTATGATTATTGCTACTGAAGAATTTACCAAATTTTGAAAAAGAATATTTAAAACTGGTTTTCAAAAATGTTCTTTTGAGGTATTCGTTGGTAACGTTAGGGGGCCTTTCAAGAATTCAATTTTGACAAATTGTGCCAGGATGAATGCAAATTCAAATGTTGATTTGATACAATATTGTAGGGTAATATTAAGGTTTTTCTGCAATCGCATTTTGACCAATAACTCAGTTGTCGATCAATTTACCGAAACCTATCGAAGTCCAAATGAAACCTGCTGTCTTCTCCTTTCCTTTTATACCCATATTATAGAGTAATGTTAAGTTTTTTGGGCAATCACCGATAACTCAGTTATCGATAAATTTATCGAAATAGATCGAAGTCCAAATGAAACCTGGAGCTATCCCCTTTCGTTTGATACCCATATTGTAATGTAATATAGAGGTTTTCGGGCACTCGCATTTTGACCGATAACTCAGTTATCGATTAATTTATCGAAATATATCCAAGTACAAAGGAAACCTGGGGCCTTCCCCTTTCGTTTGATACCCATATTGTAGGTCAAGTTTAAGGTTTTTGGGCAATCACATTTTCACCGATAACTTAGTTATCGATAAATTTATCGAAATATATCGAAGTCCAAATGAAACCTGGAGCTATCTTCTGTCGTTTGATACCCATATCGTAGGGTAATATAGAAGTTTTCGCGCAATCGCATTTTGACCGATAACTCAGTTATCGATCAATTTATCGAAATCTATCGAAGTCCAAATGAAACCTGCAGCTATCCCCTTTCGTTTGATACCCATATTGCCGGGTAATATGAAGGTTTTCGGGCAATCGAATTTTGACCGATAACTTAGTTATCGATCAATTTATCTAAATATATCAAAGCTAAATTGACACCTGGGGCCTTCCCCTTTCGTTTGATACCCATATTGTAGGTCAAGTTTAAGGTTTTTGGGCAATCACATTTTCACCGATAACTCAGTTATCGATCAATTTATCGAAACCTATCGTAGTCCAAATGAAACCTGCTGCCTTCTCCTTTCGTTTTATACCCATATTATAGGGTAATGTTAAGTTTTTTGGGCAATCACCGATAACTCAGTTATCGATAAACTTATCGAAATATATCGAAGTCCAAATGAAACCTGGAGCTATCTCCTTTCGTTTGATACCCATATTGTAGGGTAATATAGAGGTTTTCGGGCAATCGCATTTTGACCGATAACTTAGTTATCGATCAATTTATCGAAATATATCAAAGCTAAAATGAAACCTGGGGCCTTCCCCTTTCGTTTGATACCCATATTGTACGAGCTTTACATACCCATATGCGAAATATCATAAGTATAGGTTCAATATACTTAGAGTTATATGGAATAAAGAAAATTTCGAAAAGAAACGGTCCCTAGCAGGGTCTGAACCCCCAAAATTAAAAAAAAAATAGCCTATAGCTCCTTCCAGACTATAACCTGTAGGCGTGCTAAATTTCAACAAAATCCGTCTAGCCATTCTCACGTTTTTAGGGAACAAAAGCAAACGTCTGGACATCCAAACATCCAAACATACAAACATCCAAACATCGCTACATTCACATTTATAATATTAGTAGGATGAATTGGCGTTCGTATGTCCCGTAAGATCTCCGTATCGGCTCAACCAATTTTAAATATTTTTTCTTTAATGTTTCCAATCTGTTTCAGGTCTCATTCACCATATAGCTTTTTTTCAATTTAAAATTTTTTTAGCTAATACTCAATATCGGCTCAAGCGATTTTTTAAATTTTTTAATTTCTTTATTCTATCGGATATAGTGTTTATTTATATAGAACAAAACTTTTTCTAAATCCTAAATTTAATCATATATTAGCTAAAGAAATTTCAATTTAATTGAAAAAGTGAATACAACACCAAAAAGTGATTGTGAATAAAAGTGAATATAGGTTGTTGATTGTGAATATAGGTTGTTATTATGTCCTTTTTCATAATCTATATCATGGTGAAGAAGTTGTAATCTATATATATAAAAACAAGTAAGGAAAGGGCTGTCATTGGCTGTGGCGAAGGCTTTATACCTTTTATGAATACGCATACCTTTTTTAAGTGTCCTACATGGCCAAACCACATTTATCGGAGCAATCGGTTATATGGAAGCTATATGTTATGTTACTCCGATCTGTATGATTTTCATTAAACACATCACATTTATAATAATCACCAACTTTGCAAACTTTTACGTTCCTAGCTTCTTAACTGCAAAATTTATAGCCCAAAACCCATTTATCGAAACTATCGATTATATGGGTGCTATATGTTTTGTTGGTCCGATCTGGTTTATTTTCACTACACTGGTTACAAATATAATATGTACTAAACCTGCAAAATTTCGCTCTCCTAGCTTTTTGATTGCAAGAGTTATAGGCCAAAACCCATTTATCGGAACAATCGATTGTATGGGAGCTATGCGTTGTATAGGTCCGACCTTACTGGTTCCGACAAATGATTAATACAATACAAAATGGCGGCTCCATACCAAATTTCATCGAGATATCTCTAAAATTGAGGGACAAGTTTGCGTTCAAACAGACAGACGGACAGACGAACATGGCTAAATCAACTTACCTCGTCGCCCTGACCATGAATTGGCATTCATATATCCCGTAAGATCTCCGTATCGGCTCAACCGATTTTAAATATTTTTTCTTTAATGTTTCCAATCTGTTTCAGGTCTCATTTACCACATACAGTTATTTTTTCTAATCTCAATTTAAAATTTTTTTAGCTAATACTCAATTACGGCTTAACCGATTTGCAAAATTTTTTCTTTTCTTTATTCTATCGGATATAGTGTTTATTTATATAGAACAAAACATTTTCTAAATCCTCAATTTAATCATATATTAGCTAAAGAAGTTTAGCCACCATATAAATTGTAGTCAGTTGAGATCACTGGTGTTCTAACTGAAATGTTCCTGTTGGGAACTTAATGCTGTGCAGATTTTTTCCGTTTTATATTTAAATACAAAATTTACTTGACCAAATGGTGAATTCCTTTTCGCTTCTTTGGCGAATGTTGAAAAAGTGAATACAACAACCAAAAGTTTTGATTGTGAATATATGTTGTTGATTGTGAATATAGGTTGTTATTCCGTCCTTTTTCATAATCTATATCATGGTGAAGTAGTTGTAATCTATATATATAAAAATGAATTGGCGTTCGTATGTCCCGTAAGATCTCCGTATCGGCTCAACCGATTTTGAATATTTTTTCTTTAATGTTTCCAATCTTTTTCAGGTCTCATTTACGAAATAGATTTTTTTTCTAATTTCAATTTGAAAATTTTTTAGCTAATTCTCAATAACGGCTTAACCGATTCTAAATATTTTTTATTTTCTTTATTCTATCGGATATAGTGTTTATTTATATAGAACAACACTTTTTCTAAATCCTCAATTTATCATATACTAGTAGGCCCGGTAGACGTTGTCCTGCCTTAAATTTGGTTTACCTGCTTATCTGAAAATGATTTGTTATTATCTCCCAGTGAATTGTGTTCCTTCTTAGTGATAATAATTATGTAAATTTTTTATTTTATCAAGTTCATTTTTTTATTATGGTTACGATAAATAAAAGAGATCTAGTACATATTTTAACTATTATTTAATAGGCTTTTTAGACTCTCTTGTTGTTGGATGTATCATTCAGCAATGCAACTCTGATGTTTGTTGTCAACTGGAGTTTCAGTACATATCGCCAAAGATGAGATTGTTTGAGGCAAGCGTTTATTTCGTCGGCAGTCGTTGACCTTGGAATTACTGGCAGTATTTGGCGGAAATCGCCAGACAGTAAAACCATTGTGCCTCCAAAAGGTCTCGAGTCATTGCGTAAATCTTTCAATGTTCTATTAAGTGCTTCTAATGCAAGTTTATGCGCCATCGTACATTCGTCCCAAAATACGATCTTTGTTGCTGATTCAGTAGGGGTACATTCGTTTGCACTGCTAAATTTAATTCCTGAGGATCATATTCATGTTCCCTTTCCAAATCTCGATTATATGTCTCGTTCGTTCCACGATTTTCACAAACGCATTCGCACATAGAACTAAGCCCAATTTCCTATTAAAACTCTTATTAACACGTTTTATTTGATACCCATATTGTACAAAAAAATTCTCCGGTCATCCCTGGTCCACATTTTGGTCGGAATTTCGAAGATGCATTCACATATAGAACTTAAACCTACATGCACCTTGATGCACATATTGTACGAATATATTCTAGGGTCACCCCTGGTCTACATATTGGCAATGTGTCGAAAACGGTACAAACGGGATAAAAAGTATCCTATGTCCGTTTCCTGATTCTCAACTACCTCTCCACCAATTTTCAGCCAAATCGGTTCAGCCGCTCCTAAGTTATAGATGGTGTACCTAAGAAAACTTACTTTTATATATATAGATATCGGTATAAAGAAGAAAAAACACTCCTTTTATAACTTTTTTCAAAACACTGACCTCGAGCCAGCAAAACAAACACAAAATATTTAAAGTTAGCCTCACGTCTGTTGATGCAAATATCTTTGAAGATAGTGTTGCTTTGTATCGGCAATATTTGGTGAATTTCCTCCAAACCATTTATGTAAAAAGAAAGACAGTGTAATGTGATTTGGCCGGCAGCCACTTTGGGAAGAGTTTTTAGAGGTTCGAGACATTCAGGGACAAGATATATATCACATCAACTGGCAAAGATATGTGAGGTGCCCTTGTATTACAATCAGTCTTTTATAGCTGAATTTTGTAAGTCTCCCTCATCCCATATCTCTTAATTTGAGATTTGTCATTAGAGACAATTTTTGTGACTCTTCTTTATGATAGAATTTTGTGCTTGCATGCCTGCTTGAAGAATTCACCAGGTACTTTCTAGTTAATTGTCTAGAATTCGTTCAATACATTTTTGATCCGAAAGCCACCTAAATATTTATACTTGTTTTTAAAATTTTTCGCTTTTTCTCCTTCAAAATATCTTAAACCTCCTCTATCTGAGGTTACCTTTTCGAATTGTTCTGATTTGTCTTAATAATTCTGCGGTAAGGCTAAACATACAGCTACAACAGCTCCTGCATGACAACTAAATACATTTAGTTATGATTATGTCAGAAATATCTTGTAAAAGTCTTGAAGCAAATGAATTGTGCTTGCCAACCATTACACTCGCTCCACCACTACCCATTCCTAAAAATTTGCAACAGAAAAAATAAAAGTGTTAAGCTTTATAATAATATTGCTTTGTTATTATCTTACCAATAATATTAGTAAATGGTATTTCCTGCTTCCAAAAGGTCTAATAACTTGACCGCAACTCTGCTGTTAATACTATCAAAGTACCTAACAATAGCAGAGGCATTTATTCCAATATCAGTGCTCTCGTCTACCATAACTGAAAACTGTGTACTCTTCAGCTTTTGGATCAATTCATTTTGCTGTTTAGCTAATATATTATAAGTGAAGCATTTTTAATATGTTCGGAATCCAGAACAATGTCTTCTAAAAGAGGTACCAAATGGTCAGCCACTCCATAGTAATACTACGTTATGTTCGGCAAAGAACATACTTACTTTAACTCAAAATCTTCGGTGTATATATATTTTTTGGCAGGTTTTTCGAAAAATGTTTCAATCGTCTTTTAGTGGACACTACGTTTTTGGATGAAATTTGCTTTGCGAAAGCTTCAGGAGATCAGAATCTTGTTACAAGCTGCACACTTACACTTGAAACATCCGTCTCTATGTTTTCTAGCCATTCCTTGAAATCGTCACTCTCGAACCATTTGTTGTTAAATTTTTGCTTTCTATACTTGGATTGCACTGATCTATTCGCAGCAGCCACTTCAGAAGAAGAAGATGAATCGAAGGAGTCGCTTATGTTTCTAAAAACACTGTTAATAAAAATCTGTTAAGTATAATAATATTTACGGCCACTTACGATTTTTACTACTTTATCCAAACTCTGATTTTGTGGTTTTTATAATAAAACTACCTGGTGCCCGCGACTTCGTATCTGTATAATTTATAATTTTTTTTTTTTTTTTGCAGCTGGGTTAGCAAAGAATAAAATGTAACAAAAAGCCGGAGTTCAGGACTTAAGGGTTGTGTTGTCATGTAAGCTTTAAAATTTGTCTGCTCGATAAACCCAAATTTCGATCACAAAAAATGTTTTCATCGGACTGATAAAGCTTAAAGTTGAATAAAAAATTACTCTAAACCTATTTATTTTTCCAATATAAAGAACATAAATTATAGAATTTCTTTTTCCAAAGTATTTGAAGTTCTACCCAAATTACAAATTATAAACAAATTTCCCGAGCAAGTTACTCGCGAGCGAGCTACATAAAGCTGCCCGTGTGAAAAGCAGTAAGTCCTAAGGTCGATACAAGCTGCTCGGTGTGTCTGACCCTGTGACTTATTTATTGTCATTGCGAAACATACGCTGACGGGAAACTGAACACGTTTGAATTGAAAGGGATAATTGTTTGGTATTATGGGTATTAGTGGTATGATAACTACTTCACCTGCTCCACAACCCGTTAGAATTTCTGCTTCTATCACATTTTTTCATCATCATTTCGAAGCGATTTAACTTTAAGTCGGGTTCCATTACATAACTTTGGTGGGGATAAGTTTCGAAGCAACATAATCGGAATACCAACTTTTAAAACGATGTTTTGCGCTGGTAGTCCGGGTGTTGAAGGAGAGTTAAGAAACTCTAATGGGTAACTGGTAGTATCGGTTCTGTCTAAAAAAATGTTGACTGACGTTTATGAGAATTCTTTTCCATCAATTTTTTGTAAGATACTTTGATTTATGGCAGCTGCTTGATAATTTTTTTGTGCAAGTATTGCTCGCTCACAAAGCCAAGTATTGTTCTGACGCGTTATCGGTGATACTTCTCCATAAACTGAAGTAATAAGCTCCTCCATTGATGGAACAATAGTACAGAGATTATCTGGCAATGTTACTAATCCATTTGATTCGGGATTGGAACCTTGACCGATTTTAAGTAAAACGTCCGAAAACTATTGCGCCCTGGGGTTTCCACCTGCGTGCGTTCTCATACTACGCATTGGATTCAGTTCTTGAGTTATAGATGGTGTAACTAACACAACTTACTTTTATATATATAGATTAGCTAAAGAAATTTAGCTACCATATAAATTGTAGTGAGTTGAGATCACTGGTGTTCTAACTGAAATGTTCCTGTAGGGAACTTAATGCCGTACAGATTTTTTCCGTTTTATATTTAAATACAAATGGTGAATTCCTTTTCGCTACTTTGGCGAATGTTGAATAAGTGAATACAACAACCAAAAGTTTTGATTGTGAATATAGGTTGTTATTACGTATTTTTTCATAATCTACATCATGGTGAAGAAGTTGTAATCTATATATATATAAATGAATTGGCGTTCGTATATCCCGTAAGATCTCCGTATCGGCTCAACCGATTTTAAATATTTTTACTTTAATGTTTCCAATCTGTTTAAGGTCACATTTACCACATAAATTTATTTTTTTTCTAATCTCAAGTTAAAATTTTCTTTAGCTAATACTCAATAACGGCTTAACCGATTTCCAAATTTTTTCTTTTCTTTACTCTATCGGATAAAGTGTTTATTTATATAGAACAAAACATTTTCTAAATCCTCAATTTCATCATATATTAGCTAAAGAAATTTAGCTACCATATAAATTGTAGTCAGTTGAGATCACTGGTATTCTAACTGAAATGTTCCTGTAGGGAACTTAATGCCGTACAGATTTTTTCCGTTTTATATTTAAATACAAAATTTACTTGACCAAATGGTGAATTCCTTTTCGCTACTTTGGCGAATGTTGAAAAAGTGAATACAACAACCAAAAGTGATTGTGAATATAGGTTGTTGATTGTGAATATAGGTTTCTATTCCATCCTTTTTCATAATCTATATCATGGTGAAGAAGTTGTAATCTATAAGTATATATAAAAATGAATTGGCGTTCGTATGTCCCGTAAGATCTCCGTATCGGCACAACCGATTTTGAATATTTTTTCTTTAATATTTCCAATCTGTTTCAGGTCTCATTTACCATATCGATTTTTTTTTTCTAATTTCAATTTAAAAATTTTTCAGCTAATACTCAATATCGGCTTAACCGATTTTCAAAATTTTTTCTTTTTTTATTCTATCGGATGTAGTGTTTATTTATATAGAACAAAACTTTTTCTAAATCCTCAATTTAATCATATATTAGCTAAAGAAATTTAGCTACCATATAAATTGTAGTCAGTTGAGATCACTGGTATTCTAACTGAAATGTTCCTGTAGGGAACTTAATGCCGTACAGATTTTTTCCATTTTATATTTAAATACAAAATTTACTTGACCAAATGGTGAATTCCTTTTCGCTACTTTGGCGAATGTTGAAAAAGTGAATACAACAACCAAAACTTTTGATTGTGAAGGTTGTTATTCCGTCCTTTTTAATAATCTATATCATGGTGAAGAAGTTGTAATCTATATATATAAAAATGAATTGGCGTTCGTATGTCCCGTAAGATCTCCGTATCGGCACAACCGCTTTTTAATATTTTTTCTTTAATGTTTCCAATCTGTTTCAGGTCTCATTCAGCATATAGCTTTTTTTTTCTAATTTCAATTTAAAAATGTTTAAGCTAATACTCAATATCGGCTTAACCGATTTTCAAAATTTTTTCTTTTCTGTATTCTATCGGATAAAGTGTTTATTTATATAGAACAATACTTTTTCTAAATCCTCAATTTAATCATATATTAGCTAAACAAATTTAAATTTAATTGAAAAAGTGAATACAACAACAAAAAGTGATTGTGAATAAAAGTGAATATAGGTTGTTGATTGTGAATATAGGTTGTTATTATGTCCTGTTTCATAATCTATATCATGGTGAAGAAGTTGTAATCTATATATATAAAAACAAGTAAGGAAAGGGCTGTCTTCGGCTGTGCCGAAGCCTTTTTACCTTTCATGAATACGCATATATTTTAAAGTGTCCTACATGTCCAAACCACATTTATCGGGGCAATCGGTTGTATGGAAGCTATATGTTATGTTACTCCGATCTGTATGAATTTCATTGCACACATCACATTTATAATAAGTACCAACTTTGCAAACTTTTACGTTCCTAGCTTCTTAACTGCAAAATTTATAGCCCAAAACCCATTTATCGAAACTATCGATTATATGGGAGCTATATCTTCTGTTGGTCCGATCTGGTTGATTTTCACTACACAGGTTACAAATATAATACGTACTAAACCTGCAAAATTTCGCTCTCCTAGCTTTTTGATTGCAAGAGTTATAGGCCAAAACCCATTTATCGGAACAATCGATTGTATGAGAGCTATGCGTTGTATATGTCCGATCTTACTGGTTCCGACCAATGATTAATATAATACAAAATGGCGGCTCCGTACCAAATTTCATCGAGATATCTCTAAAATTGAGGGACAAGTTTGCGTTCAAACAGACAGACGGACGGACATACGGGCAGACGAACAGACGGACATGGCTAAATCAACTTAGCTCGTCGCCCTGACCATTTCGGAATACTTAATTCTTCTCATACTTACAAACATCGGACCAAAGTTATAATACCATTTCATGTTCATGAAAGGTATAATGAATTGGCCTTCATATATCCCGTAAGATCTCCGTGTCCGCTCAACCGATTTTAAATATTTTTTCTTTAATGTTTCCAATCTGTTTCAGGTCTCATTTACCACATTCAGTTTTTTTTTCTAATCTCAATTTAAATTTTTTTTAGCTAATACTCAATAACGGCTTAACCGATTTTCAAAATTTTTTCTTTTCTTTATTCTATCGGACATTTATTTATATAGAACAAAATATTTTCTAAATCCTCAATTTAATTATATATTAGCTAAAGAAGTTTAGCTACCATATAAATTGTAGCCAGTTGAGATCACTGGTGTTCTAACTGAAATGTTCCTGTGAATACAACAGCCAAAAGTCTTGATTGTGAATATGTATATGTAGGTTGTTATTCCGTCCTTTTTCATAATCTACATCATGGTGAAGAAGGGTGGCGCGAACTAAAGTCAGTGGAATTAACGTCAGTGACGTTAATTCGCACCCCAAAAGCGAATTAATGTCAATGACATAAAGACGCATGCCAAAAGCGAACTAAGGTCAATATTATTAGCGAACTAACGTCATTGACATTAATTCGCATTAAGAAAACGAACTAAAGTCAGTACAGTTTTCTTATATTCCAAATTTTCATTTTTCATTATCACCTTCGACTTATGATCATTATATCATGAATCTGGTATTTGTGTGCAGAACTCCTTTCCGCATTGGCGGCCTTCGGCCGCGCTTCAAAAAATAACCCTGGGCTATGCCATTCCAACTCCGGGTGTGTGTCATAGCCGTGGCTACCGCCACGGTGATGTCCTTCCGCGTGCCACTCTTTTCTCACAGGGTAATGTGATTACAACAACCACATGAAAATTACAGAAAATTCTGAACTTTAACTGCAAATATCTCGGAAACTACTAAAAATATTGGTTCAGCGGAGTTATATTCATGCTCCTGGGACCAAAGCGCGTCTCCTTATACATATCTCAACATTTTTGGTTGTGTATTAGCGCTCGGTACCCCACGTAAACGACAACCCACGTCTAGATTTAGAATCTGAAATGAGATTTCTTTCAACCGTTCAAAAGTTATTTGCAGTTAAAGTTAAAAATTTTCTGTCATTTTCATGTGGTTGTTGTAATGGCACATTAGGCTGAGCCAAAAAAGTGAAAAAGTGGGAAACGTGGCACCCGGAAGGACATCACCGTGGCGGTAGCCACGGCTATGGCACACACCCGGAGTTGGAATGGCGTAGCCCAGGGTTATTTTTTGAAGCGCGGCCAAAGGCCGCTAATGCGGAAAGGAGTTCTGCACATAAATGCCATGCATCACGCCCCGAATTGGGGATCTGACCTAAGCCAAATTTTCGCCTGCGGCGCTACTTCGTCGAATCTCAAGCCCAAATGCCTCAATGACATTAATTCGCATGTCCAAAGCGAACTAAAGTCAAAATATTATACGAATTAACAGCACTGACTTTAATTTGTTTTGGGTCATGGGTCTTAATATCACTGACATTAATTCGCTTTTTGGGTGCGAATTAACGTCACTGACGTTAATTCCACTGACGTTAGTTCGCGCCACCTGAAGAAGTTGTAATCTATGTATATATATAAAAATTAGGGCTGTGCGAATAATTGGTTATTCAAAATTTTGATTATTCATAAATTCGATTACTCAATTAATCGATTAATTATGATTTTTGATTAATCAAAAAGGGTGTTTACTCGATTAATCAAGATTTTGATTAATCAAAATGAAATTTAATTGATTAATCGCTTTTTTGAATAATCGTTTATTGAACAAAATGATTAATCATATATTAAAACGGCTCAAATTTAGAAGTTCCTTAATACTTCAACCATTTGTTGCATCTTCGACATTTTGCCCATTCGCGACCGGACAACATCTCAAAATTTTCTAAAATTTTTTTATATTTTAATATTTTGAAGTATGTTTGGTTTTTAATATTTCTTAAACTTTCACATAAAAAAATGAGTAAATTAATCAGTTTTTGATTAACCATTTTTGAAAATACTCGAGTAACGCTCGTTCTGATTACTCAGAATTTTGATTAATCAAGTAATCGATTAATTGAAAATTTGATTAATCAACTTACTCGATTAATCGAATAAAGGCACAGCCCTAATACAAATTAATTGATTTTAAATACTTTTTCTTTAATGTTTACAATCTGTTTCGGGTCTCATTTACCATAAAGCTTTTGTTTTTCTAATTTCAATTTAAAATTTTTTTAGCTAATACTCAATATCGGCTTAACCGATTTTCAAAATTTCTCCTTTTCTTTATTCTATCGGAAATACCTATTGTTTATTTATATAGAACAAAACCTTTTCTAAATCCTGATTTTATCATATATTAGCTAAAGAAATTTAGCTACCATATAAATTGTAGTCAGTTGAGATCACTGGTATTCTAACTGATTTTTTCCGTTTTATATTTAAATACAAAACTTACTTGACCAAATGGTGGATTCCTATTCGCTACTTTGGCGAATGTTGAAAAAGTGAATACAACAACCAGAAGTGATTGTGAATAAAGGTGAATATAGGTTGTTGATTGTGAATATAGGTTGTTATTTCGTGCTTTTTCATAATCTATATCATGGTGAAGAAGTTGTAATCTATATATATAAAAATTAATTGGCGTTCGCATATCCCGTAAGATCTCCGTATCGGCCCAACCGATTTTAAATATTTTTTCTTTAATGTTTCCAATCTGTTTCAGGTCTCATTTACAACATAAATTTCTTTTTTCTAATCACAATTTAACAATTTTTTAGCTAATACGCAGTAATGGCTTAACCGATTTTCAAAATTTTTTGTTTTCTTTATTCTATCGGACATAGTGTTTATTTATATAGAACAAAACATTTTCTAAATCCTCAGTTTAATCATATATTAGCTAAAGAAATTTAGCTACCATATAAATTGTAGTCAGTTGAGATCACTGGTATTCTAACTGAAATGTTCCTGTAGGGAACTTAATGCCGTACAGATTTTTTCCGTTTTATATTTAAATACAAAATTTACTTGACCAAATGGTGAATTCCTGTTCGCTACTTTGGCGAATGTTGAAAAAGTGAATACAACAACCAAAATTGATTATGAATATAGGTTGTTATTCCGTCCTTTTTCATAATCTATATCATGGTGAAGAAGTTGTAATCTATATATATAAAAATGAATTTGCTTTCGTATCTCCCTTAAATTTTTTTTTTTTATGTTTCCGGTGTGTTTCAGGTCTCATTTACCACATAAATTTTTTTTTTTTCTAATCTCAATTTAATTTTTTTTTAGGTAATACTCAATAACGGCTTAACCGATTTTCAAAATTTTTTCTTTTCTTTATTCTATCGGACATAGTGTTTATTTAAGTAGAACAAACCATTTTCTAAATCCTCAATTAAATCATATATAAGCTAAAGAAGTTTAGCTACCATATAAATTGTAGTCAGTTGAGATCACTGGTGTTCTAACTGAAATGTTCCTGTAGGGAACTTAATGCCGTACAGATTTTTTCCGTTTTATATTTAAATACAAATGGTGAATTCCTTTTCGCTACTTTGGCGAATGTTGAATAAGTGGAAACAACAACCAAAAGTCTTGATTGTGAATATAGGTTGTTATTCCGTCCTTTTTCATAATCTAAATCATGGTGAAAAAGTTGTAAGCTATGTGTATATATAAAAATGAATTGGCGTTCGCATATCCCGTAAGATCTCCGTATCGGCTCAACCGATTTTAAATATTTTTTCTTTAATGTTTCCAATCTTTTTCAGGTCTCATTTATAACATAAATTTTTTTTTCTAATCTCAATTTAAAATTTGTTAGCTAATACTCAATAACGGCTTAGCCGATTTTCAAAATTTTTTCTTTTCTTTATTCTATCGGATATAGTGTTTATTTATATAGAACAAAACATTTTCTAAATCCTCAGTTTAATCATATATTAGCTAAAGAAATTTAGCTACCATATAAATTGTAGTCAGTTGAGATCACTGGTATTCTAACTGAAATGTTCCTGTAGGGAACTTAATGCCGTACAGATTTTTTCCGTTTTATATTTAAATACAAAATTTACTTGACCAAATGGTGAATTCCTGTTCGCTACTTTGGCGAATGTTGAAAAAGTGAATACAACAACCAAAATTGATTGTGAATATAGGTTGTTATTCCGTCCTTTTTCATAATCTATATCATGGTGAAGAAGTTGTAATCTATATATATAAAAATGAATTTTCTTTCGTATCTCCCTTAAATTTTTTTTTTTTATGTTTCCGGTGTGTTTCAGGTCTCATTTACCACATAAATTTTTTTTTTTCTAATCTCAATTTAATTTTTTTTTAGGTAATACTCAATAACGGCTTAACCGATTTTCAAAATTTTTTCTTTTCTTTATTCTATCGGACATAGTGTTTATTTAAGTAGAACAAACCATTTTCTAAATCCTCAATTAAATCATATATAAGCTAAAGAAGTTTAGCTACCATATAAATTGTAGTCAGTTGAGATCACTGGTGTTCTAACTGAAATGTTCCTGTAGGGAACTTAATGCCGTACAGATTTTTTCCGTTTTATATTTAAATACAAATGGTGAATTCCTTTTCGCTACTTTGGCGAATGTTGAATAAGTGGAAACAACAACCAAAAGTCTTGATTGTGAATATAGGTTGTTATTCCGTCCTTTTTCATAATCTAAATCATGGTGAAAAAGTTGTAAGCTATGTGTATATATAAAAATGAATTGGCGTTCGCATATCCCGTAAGATCTCCGTATCGGCTCAACCGATTTTAAATATTTTTTCTTTAATGTTTCCAATCTTTTTCAGGTCTCATTTATAACATAAATTTTTTTTTCTAATCTCAATTTAAAATTTGTTAGCTAATACTCAATAACGGCTTAGCCGATTTTCAAAATTTTTTCTTTTCTTTATTCTATCGGATATAGTGTTTATTTATATAGAACAAAACATTTTCTAAATCCTCAATTTAATCATATATTAGCTAAAGAAATTAAGCTACCATATAAATTGTAGTCAGTTGAGATCACTGGTGTTGTAACTGAAATGTTCCTGTAGGGAACTTAATGCCGTACAGATTTTTTCCGTTTTATATTTAAATACAAATGGTGAATTCCTTTTCGCTACTTTGGCGAATGTTGAAAAAGTGAATACAACAACCAAAAGTGATTGTGAATATAGGTTGTTGATTGTGAATATAGGTTTCTATTCCATCCTTTTTCATAATCTATATCATGGTGAAGAAGTTGTAATCTATAAGTATATATAAAAATGAATTGGCGTTCGTATGTCCCGTAAGATCTCCGTATCGGCACAACCGATTTTGAATATTTTTTCTTTAATATTTCCAATCTGTTTCAGGTCTCATTTACTATATCGATTTTTTTTTTCTAATTTCAATTTAAAAATTTTTCAGCTAATACTCAATATCGGCTTAACCGATTTTCAAAATTTTTTCTTTTTTTATTCTATCGGATGTAGTGTTTATTTATATAGAACAAAACTTTTTCTAAATCCTCAATTTAATCATATATTAGCTAAAGAAATTTAGCTACCATATAAATTGTAGTCAGTTGAGATCACTGGTATTCTAACTGAAATGTTCCTGTAGGGAACTTAATGCCGTACAGATTTTTTCCATGAATTCCAAATACAAAATTTACTTGACCAAATGGTGAATTCCTTTTCGCTACTTTGGCGAATGTTGAAAAAGTGAATACAACAACCAAAACTTTTGATTGTGAAGGTTGTTATTCCGTCCTTTTTAATAATCTATATCATGGTGAAGAAGTTGTAATCTATATATATAAAAATGAATTGGCGTTCGTATGTCCCGTAAGATCTCCGTATCGGCACAACCGCTTTTTAATATTTTTTCTTTAATGTTTCCAATCTGTTTCAGGTCTCATTCAGCATATAGCTTTTTTTTTCTAATTTCAATTTAAAAATGTTTAAGCTAATACTCAATATCGGCTTAACCGATTTTCAAAATTTTTTCTTTTCTGTATTCTATCGGATAAAGTGTTTATTTATATAGAACAATACTTTTTCTAAATCCTCAATTTAATCATATATTAGCTAAAGAAATTTAAATTTAATTGAAAAAGTGAATACAACAACAAAAAGTGATTGTGAATAAAAGTGAATATAGGTTGTTGATTGTGAATATAGGTTGTTATTATGTCCTGTTTCATAATCTATATCATGGTGAAGAAGTTGTAATCTATATATATAAAAACAAGTAAGGAAAGGACTGTCTTCGGCTGTGCCGAAGCCTTTTTACCTTTCATGAATACGCATATATTTTAAAGTGTCCTACATGTCCAAACCACATTTATCGGGGCAATCGGTTATATGGAAGCTATATGTTATGTTACTCCGATCTGTATGAATTTCATTGCACACATCACATTTATAATAAGTACCAACTTTGCAAACTTTTACGTTCCTAGCTTCTTAACTGCAAAATTTATAGCCCAAAACCCATTTATCGAAACTATCGATTATATGGGAGCTATATCTTCTGTTGGTCCGATCTGGTTGATTTTCACTACACAGGTTACAAATATAATATGTACTAAACCTGCAAAATTTCGCTCTCCTAGCTTTTTGATTGCAAGAGTTATAGGCCAAAACCCATTTATCGGAACAATCGATTGTATGAGAGCTATGCGTTGTATATGTCCGATCTTACTGGTTCCGACCAATGATTAATATAATACAAAATGGCGGCTCCGTACCAAATTTCATCGAGATATCTCTAAAATTGAGGGACAAGTTTGCGTTCAAACAGACAGACGGACGGACATACGGGCAGACGAACAGACGGACATGGCTAAATCAACTTAGCTCGTCGCCCTGACCATTTCGGAATACTTAATTCTTCTCATACTTACAAACATCGGACCAAAGTTATAATACCATTTCATGTTCATAATGAATTGGCCTTCATATATCCCGTAAGATCTCCGTGTCCGCTCAACCGATTTTAAATATTTTTTCTTTAATGTTTCCAATCTGTTTCAGGTCTCATTTACCACATTCAGTTTTTTTTTCTAATCTCAATTTAAATTTTTTTTAGCTAATACTCAATAACGGCTTAACCGATTTTCAAAATTTTTTCTTTTCTTTATTCTATCGGACATTTATTTATATAGAACAAAATATTTTCTAAATCCTCAATTTAATTATATATTAGCTAAAGAAGTTTAGCTACCATATAAATTGTAGCCAGTTGAGATCACTGGTGTTCTAACTGAAATGTTCCTGTGAATACAACAGCCAAAAGTCTTGATTGTGAATATGTATATGTAGGTTGTTATTCCGTCCTTTTTCATAATCTACATCATGGTGAAGAAGGGTGGCGCGAACTAAAGTCAGTGGAATTAACGTCAGTGACGTTAATTCGCACCCCAAAAGCGAATTAATGTCAATGACATAAAGACGCATGCCAAAAGCGAACTAAGGTCAATATTATTAGCGAACTAACGTCATTGACATTAATTCGCATTAAGAAAACGAACTAAAGTCAGTACAGTTTTCTTATATTCCAAATTTTCATTTTTCATTATCACCTTCGACTTATGATCATTATATCATGAATCTGGTATTTGTGTGCAGAACTCCTTTCCGCATTGGCGGCCTTCGGCCGCGCTTCAAAAAATAACCCTGGGCTATGCCATTCCAACTCCGGGTGTGTGTCATAGCCGTGGCTACCGCCACGGTGATGTCCTTCCGCGTGCCACTCTTTTCTCACAGGGTAATGTGATTACAACAACCACATGAAAATTACAGAAAATTCTGAACTTTAACTGCAAATATCTCGGAAACTACTAAAAATATTGGTTCAGCGGAGTTATATTCATGCTCCTGGGACCAAAGCGCGTCTCCTTATACATATCTCAACATTTTTGGTTGTGTATTAGCGCTCGGTACCCCACGTAAACGACAACCCACGTCTAGATTTAGAATCTGAAATGAGATTTCTTTCAACCGTTCAAAAGTTATTTGCAGTTAAAGTTAAAAATTTTCTGTCATTTTCATGTGGTTGTTGTAATGGCACATTAGGCTGAGCCAAAAAAGTGAAAAAGTGGGAAACGTGGCACCCGGAAGGACATCACCGTGGCGGTAGCCACGGCTATGGCACACACCCGGAGTTGGAATGGCGTAGCCCAGGGTTATTTTTTGAAGCGCGGCCAAAGGCCGCTAATGCGGAAAGGAGTTCTGCACATAAATGCCATGCATCACGCCCCGAATTGGGGATCTGACCTAAGCCAAATTTTCGCCTGCGGCGCTACTTCGTCGAATCTCAAGCCCAAATGCCTCAATGACATTAATTCGCATGTCCAAAGCGAACTAAAGTCAAAATATTATACGAATTAACAGCACTGACTTTAATTTGTTTTGGGTCATGGGTCTTAATATCACTGACATTAATTCGCTTTTTGGGTGCGAATTAACGTCACTGACGTTAATTCCACTGACGTTAGTTCGCGCCACCTGAAGAAGTTGTAATCTATGTATATATATAAAAATTAGGGCTGTGCGAATAATTGGTTATTCAAAATTTTGATTATTCATAAATTCGATTACTCAATTAATCGATTAATTATGATTTTTGATTAATCAAAAAGGGTGTTTACTCGATTAATCAAGATTTTGATTAATCAAAATGAAATTTAATTGATTAATCGCTTTTTTGAATAATCGTTTATTGAACAAAATGATTAATCATATATTAAAACGGCTCAAATTTAGAAGTTCCTTAATACTTCAACCATTTGTTGCATCTTCGACATTTTGCCCATTCGCGACCGGACAACATCTCAAAATTTTCTAAAATTTTTTTATATTTTAATATTTTGAAGTATGTTTGGTTTTTAATATTTCTTAAACTTTCACATAAAAAAATGAGTAAATTAATCAGTTTTTGATTAACCATTTTTGAAAATACTCGAGTAACGCTCGTTCTGATTACTCAGAATTTTGATTAATCAAGTAATCGATTACTTGAAAATTTGATTAATCAACTTACTCGATTAATCGAATAAAGGCACAGCCATAATAAAAATTAATTGATTTTAAATACTTTTTCTTTAATGTTTACAATCTGTTTCGGGTCTCATTTACCATAAAGCTTTTGTTTTTCTAATTTCAATTTAAAATTTTTTTAGCTAATACTCAATATCGGCTTAACCGATTTTCAAAATTTCTCCTTTTCTTTATTCTATCGGAAATACCTATTGTTTATTTATATAGAACAAAACCTTTTCTAAATCCTGATTTTATCATATATTAGCTAAAGAAATTTAGCTACCATATAAATTGTAGTCAGTTGAGATCACTGGTATTCTAACTGATTTTTTCCGTTTTATATTTAAATACAAAACTTACTTGACCAAATGGTGGATTCCTATTCGCTACTTTGGCGAATGTTGAAAAAGTGAATACAACAACCAGAAGTGATTGTGAATAAAGGTGAATATAGGTTGTTGATTGTGAATATAGGTTGTTATTTCGTGCTTTTTCATAATCTATATCATGGTGAAGAAGTTGTAATCTATATATATAAAAATTAATTGGCGTTCGCATATCCCGTAAGATCTCCGTATCGGCCCAACCGATTTTAAATATTTTTTCTTTAATGTTTCCAATCTGTTTCAGGTCTCATTTACAACATAAATTTCTTTTTTCTAATCACAATTTAACAATTTTTTAGCTAATACGCAGTAATGGCTTAACCGATTTTCAAAATTTTTTGTTTTCTTTATTCTATCGGACATAGTGTTTATTTATATAGAACAAAACATTTTCTAAATCCTCAGTTTAATCATATATTAGCTAAAGAAATTTAGCTACCATATAAATTGTAGTCAGTTGAGATCACTGGTATTCTAACTGAAATGTTCCTGTAGGGAACTTAATGCCGTACAGATTTTTTCCGTTTTATATTTAAATACAAAATTTACTTGACCAAATGGTGAATTCCTGTTCGCTACTTTGGCGAATGTTGAAAAAGTGAATACAACAACCAAAATTGATTGTGAATATAGGTTGTTATTCCGTCCTTTTTCATAATCTATATCATGGTGAAGAAGTTGTAATCTATATATATAAAAATGAATTTGCTTTCGTATCTCCCTTAAATTTTTTTTTTTATGTTTCCGGTGTGTTTCAGGTCTCATTTACCACATAAATTTTTTTTTTTTCTAATCTCAATTTAATTTTTTTTTAGGTAATACTCAATAACGGCTTAACCGATTTTCAAAATTTTTTCTTTTCTTTATTCTATCGGACATAGTGTTTATTTAAGTAGAACAAACCATTTTCTAAATCCTCAATTAAATCATATATAAGCTAAAGAAGTTTAGCTACCATATAAATTGTAGTCAGTTGAGATCACTGGTGTTCTAACTGAAATGTTCCTGTAGGGAACTTAATGCCGTACAGATTTTTTCCGTTTTATATTTAAATACAAATGGTGAATTCCTTTTCGCTACTTTGGCGAATGTTGAATAAGTGGAAACAACAACCAAAAGTCTTGATTGTGAATATAGGTTGTTATTCCGTCCTTTTTCATAATCTAAATCATGGTGAAAAAGTTGTAAGCTATGTGTATATATAAAAATGAATTGGCGTTCGCATATCCCGTAAGATCTCCGTATCGGCTCAACCGATTTTAAATATTTTTTCTTTAATGTTTCCAATCTTTTTCAGGTCTCATTTATAACATAATTTTTTTTTTCTAATCTCAATTTAAAATTTGTTAGCTAATACTCAATAACGGCTTAGCCGATTTTCAAAATTTTTTCTTTTCTTTATTCTATCGGATATAGTGTTTATTTATATAGAACAAAACATTTTCTAAATCCTCAGTTTAATCATATATTAGCTAAAGAAATTTAGCTCCCATATAAATTGTAGTCAGTTGAGATCACTGGTATTCTAACTGAAATGTTCCTGTAGGGAACTTAATGCCGTACAGATTTTTTCCGTTTTATATTTAAATACAAAATTTACTTGACCAAATGGTGAATTCCTGTTCGCTACTTTGGCGAATGTTGAAAAAGTGAATACAACAACCAAAATTGATTGTGAATATAGGTTGTTATTCCGTCCTTTTTCATAATCTATATCATGGTGAAGAAGTTGTAATCTATATATATAAAAATGAATTTGCTTTCGTATCTCCCTTAAATTTTTTTTTTTTATGTTTCCGGTGTGTTTCAGGTCTCATTTACCACATAAATTTTTTTTTTTTCTAATCTCAATTTAATTTTTTTTTAGGTAATACTCAATAACGGCTTAACCGATTTTCAAAATTTTTTCTTTTCTTTATTCTATCGGACATAGTGTTTATTTAAGTAGAACAAACCATTTTCTAAATCCTCAATTAAATCATATATAAGCTAAAGAAGTTTAGCTACCATATAAATTGTAGTCAGTTGAGATCACTGGTGTTCTAACTGAAATGTTCCTGTAGGGAACTTAATGCCGTACAGATTTTTTCCGTTTTATATTTAAATACAAATGGTGAATTCCTTTTCGCTACTTTGGCGAATGTTGAATAAGTGGAAACAACAACCAAAAGTCTTGATTGTGAATATAGGTTGTTATTCCGTCCTTTTTCATAATCTAAATCATGGTGAAAAAGTTGTAAGCTATGTGTATATATAAAAATGAATTGGCGTTCGCATATCCCGCAAGATCTCCGTATCGGCTCAACCGATTTTAAATATTTTTTCTTTAATGTTTCCAATCTTTTTCAGGTCTCATTTATAACATAAATTTTTTTTTCTAATCTCAATTTAAAATTTGTTAGCTAATACTCAATAACGGCTTAGCCGATTTTCAAAATTTTTTCTTTTCTTTATTCTATCGGATATAGTGTTTATTTATATAGAACAAAACATTTTCTAAATCCTCAATTTAATCATATATTAGCTAAAGAAATTAAGCTACCATATAAATTGTAGTCAGTTGAGATCACTGGTGTTGTAACTGAAATGTTCCTGTAGGGAACTTAATGCCGTACAGATTTTTTCCGTTTTATATTTAAATACAAATGGTGAATTCCTTTTCGCTACTTTGGCGAATGTTGAAAAAGTGAATACAACAACCAAAAGTTTTGATTGTGAATATAGGTTTTTGATTGTGAATATAGGTTGTTATTCCGTCCGTTTTCATAATCTACATCATATTGAAGAGGTTGTAATCTATATATATAAAAATGAATTGGCGTTCGTATATTCCGTAAGATCTCCGTATCGGCCCAAACGATTTTAAATATTTTTTCTTTAATGTTTTCAATCTTTTTCAGGTCTCATTTATAACATAAATTTTTTTTTCTAATCTCAATTTAAAAATTGTTAGCTAATACTCAATAACGGCTTAACCGATTTTCAAAATTTTTTCTCTTCTTTATTCTATCGGATATAGTGTTTATTTATATAGAACAAAACCTTTTCTAAATCCTCAATTTAATCATATATTAGGTAAAGAAATTAAGCTACCATATAAATTGTAGTCAGTTGAGATCACTGGTATTCTAACTGAAATGTTCCTGTAGGGAACATAATGCCGTACAGATTTTTTCCGTTTTATATTTAAATACAAAATTAACTTGACCAAATGGTGAATTCCTTTTCGCTACTTTGGCGAATGTTGAGAAAGTGAATACAACAACCAAAAGTTTTGACTGTGAATATAGGTTTTTGATTGTGAATATAGGTTGTTATTCCGTCCGTGTTCATAATCTACATCATATTGAAGAGGTTGTAATCTATATATATAAAAATGAATTGGCGTTTGTATGTCCCGTAAGATCTCCGTATCGGCTCAACCGATTTTAAATATAGTATTCTTAACTGACTAAGCCTGGGTAAGCTAATTAGTTTTGTTCAGATACTGTAAAAGTGTGGCTGAAATGCATAAGAGCTTTTGGTTGGTTCAATGAATGGTAAGTCCAATGAACTACTAACAATTTAGCAGCCTCTTCTAAGTTAAGTTATTCAACGCAAACCATGGAGTGCAGGATAATTTTAAGACAAAAATAACCCAACAAACAATTTTGTTTGATATCAACTTGAGATGCATTTTAGGTCAAATGCCTTTCTCAAATCTCCAACGTTAATTCTCAACAGCACCTCAATAGTGGAGTTATAGTATTCTCAACTTCAAAGCACTCTTTTGATATAGGAATTTCAGTGATTCTCAATTTGAGTATGCATTAAATCTCAACTTCATCTTAAGGGCAATTCCCTATTTGGCAATTTATGAACTTCATCTCAAATAATGCGCAAGTTGAGAAATAATGTTGGAGAACAAAGCTTAACCTCAAGTTGTGAGGAAAGCTGAATCTTCACTTGAGAATCAAGGTTTTATCAAAAGTTGGAGAAAAAAATTTTCTGTGTTTGTTTTGAAGTTAGACATATATCTTTTTTTTAAAGTTATACTTTTTTTTAGATACAATTGCATGGTAACTCAAAAAAATCACTTCAATGGTTAATTTAACATCTACAACAGTTAAATTCCGGTTATCGTTAACCGGCTTCTGTAAAAACAGGTCTATGGAGATAATGAGCTAACCAACCCCATGAGAAAACACCAGTTTGGTAGTTGCGGGGAGAGTGGTGTTAGTGGAGAGATCTTTAATACGTAGGAGCAACTGTGAGGTTGCAAGTCGTGCATACAGATATACCGGTGTAGCTGTACTCATGAGAGTTTCCCGAAGCAAAAAATAAATAAATTATGTGCACCAAAGCTGATAAAAAATCAGAAGGTATTCCCGAGAAGGTCACTTTTTTGGTTATGATATTATTTCATTGGAACTACGAACTTGAACCTGTACCTGGAGAGCATAGAGGTGGATACCGCTAATTTACCACAAATGAAACTACTATTTTTAAATTGTGAATTTGGGAGTAAAAAAAGAATATAAGAAAAATTAATTAAAATGTTTGTTATTTTCAACTGGTATCATTTTCAACAGGTAACATGGTGTACTAAGAAGGTAACCGCAAGAAATCAGCTGATTTTTGCTTTTTTTATTTGAAGCTTGCTCTCACCTTATCAGTACACCCTTGTACTGGAAAATTATAACTTATCATTTCCTTGCTAGAAAAGTATGAACAATCTTTAAAGAACTATACATAAGGGAGTACCTTGGCAGAACAACGTCTGTCGGGTCAGCTCATCTTTTTATATAAGTTATCGTTAACCTTTAAAGATTGTTCATACTTTTCTAGCAGGGAAATGATAAGTTATAATTTTCCAGTACCATGGTGTACTGATAAGGTGAGAGCAACTTGAATTGCCATGTATTTTGTTAGTGTAACTTAGAATTTCGATTGTCAAACTTATATATTAAGATGAGCAGACCCGACAGACGTTGTTCTGCCAAGGTACTCCCTTATGTATAGTTCTTTAAAGATTGTTCATACTTTTCTAGCAGAGAACTGATAAGTTATAATTTTCCAGTACCATGGTGTACTGATAAGGTGAGAGCAACTTGAATTGCCAGCTATTTTGTTAGTGTAACTTAGAATTTCGATTGTAAATTCTGAGACGCCTAGTTACGTTTTTGTCTGACGCTGCTAATTGCTAAGCATCACCACGTTGACCATCTTTTCGACGGTTTTTAAAGGGCTTAATTTTCACATCAGCCGGCCAGATCTTAGGATCTAAAACTTTTTCCATGAAGGCAGGCGATACACCAAGCTTGAAATTCAAGCGCCTCAAATCTTTAATGTCTGTGTCCTTTTTGACCAGAGGAAAACATATGAGATGATGATCACTAATGTTAGCGTTTTTGGAAACAAAGGAAATATGACCATCCGCAGTGACACTTGGTTTGAAAGAAGATAAATGAAACCATTTCCTTGTACTAACAACATCAAGTTCCGTGTTATCACTAACGCCGATAATGAAATTAGAAGATCGTGTCTTGTTAGGAAGTTTCTCCTTTGCCGAAGCCTTGGGAGTTATTATGACCTCATTAGTAGCTCCAGTGTCACAAGGTGTGTTACTATTTTTATTATTTCGATTATTATTTTTCCGACCCTTACGCTGAACTTTGGTCCACTGAGTGTAAACGCTAGCATCATGCACGTAGTGTATTTTTTCAGTCGATAAGCAAAAATTGGAGGGTAAAGGCATCGCGGGAAAACAAAGAAATTTGGAAGGAGTTCTTCGAAGTGTATCGAAGCTATCCAGAAATTTGGAAAATTAAAAGAGAAGAATACAAAAATAAATTAAAAAAGAATGCTGCCTATGAAACACTTCTAGAAAAATATAAAAAATGTCAAATACAAGTGCTGCAACCAATGCGCGTGCCATGTTGCTTCGTTCACAAATAACAGAGAAATGAAGTATGACAACATGCATGACCGTTTAAACGAAAGCAATTTTTTTTTTCATCACACCATGTTGGTCACGCAGTGTGATCGTGTAAAGCCCACTAAAGGCATCTTTGCAATGGCACCGGACGGCACTGGATATGGGACATCAGAACAGACCTCTTCCTCCTTGTTGTTGTTAGTAATAGAAGGAAGCCGAATTTTGGCAACAGCAGGTGAAACAGCAGCAGAGGATATAGCAAAACTATTAGCTGAGGCAGCTGCACTAGCATACGAAAGAGAGCCATTAGATCTAGCAGCCGTGGAGGCAGCGGAGCAAGCAGCAGCATTAGAAGTGACGCCAACAGCAACAGAAGGCAGCGAGCCACACGAAAATGTAGTAGGAACAGTACGCGTGACCGGCGCAGCAACACCAGCAGAACTCTCAGTCAATGTGTTTGAGTAGTCTCCCGACCCCATTACAGAAACTTCAGCCGAACTGGTTGTATAGTCTCCCGACACCATTAGAGTACCATTATTGTTCATACAGTTGTTTTTGTTTTGCATTTCTTTCACTTCGGATACTAGTGAAGCAATAGCAGATAGCAACTCATCAAAGCGCAGCTGTTTTTCAAGTGAGCGAACCTCAGCTTTAAGCTCGTCAGACTGCTTAATGAGAATTTTACAATCATCACGAAAAGAGTTGACGATATCACTTTGCGCATTGCACTGTTTTATGCGATCTCACTACCTTATTTGCACAGAAACACGGCATTTTAAGAGCAAGGTAGGCAAAACAACAAAAATGAGTACGGTAATGTTGCCACACTTATCATGAAACACGAAGATTTTCTCTCTACGTTGACAATCGAAATTCAGCTTCAAATAAAAAAAGTAAAAATCAGCTGATTTCTTGCGGTCACCTTCTTAGTACACCATGTTACCTGTTGAATATAACAAACATTTTAATTAATTTTTCTTATATTCTTTTTTTACTCCCAAATTCACAATTTAAAAATAGTAGTTTCATTTTTGGTAAATTAGTGGTATCCACCTCTATGCTCTCCAGGTACAGGTTCAAGTTCGTAGTTCCAATGAAATAATATCATAACCAAAAAAGTGAGCTTCTCGGGTATACCTTCTGATTTTTTATCAGCTTTGGTGGACGTAATTTATTTATTTTTTGCTTCGGGAAACTCTCATGAGTACAGCTACATCGGTATAGCTGTATGCACGACTTGCAACCTCACAGTTGCACCTACTCTCTCTCCACTAGCACCTCTCTCCCCACAACTACCAAACAGGTGTTTTCTCATGGGGTTGGTTAGCTCATTAACTCCATAGAGCTGATTTTACAGAAGCCGGTTAACGATAACCAGAATTTAACTGTTGTAGCTGTTAAATTAACCATTGAAGTGAATTTTTTTGAGTTACCATGCAAGTGTATCTAAAAAAAAGTATAACTTAAAAAAAAAGATATATGTATGTATGTCTAAGTTCCCAACAAACACAGAAAATTGTTTTCTCCAACTTTTGATAAAACCTTGATTCTCAAGTGGAGATTCAGCTTTCCTCACAACTTGAGGTTAAGCTTTGTTCTCCAACGTTATTTCTCAACTTGCGCATTATTTGAGATGAAGTTGAGAAATTGCCAAATAGGGAATTGCCCTTAAGATGAAGTTGAGATTTAATGCATTCTCAAATTGAGAATCACTGAAATTCCTATATCAAAAAAGTGCTTTGAAGTTGAGAATACTATAACTCCACTATTGAGGTGCTGTTGAGAATTAACGATGGAGATTTGAGAAAGGCATTTGACTTAAAATGCATCTCAAGTTGATATCAAACAAAATTGTTTGTTGGGTTACCTTTGTCTTAAAATTATCCTGCACTACATGGTTTGCGTTGAATAAGTTAACTTAGAAGACGCTGCTAAATTGTTAGTAGTTCATTGGACCTACCATTGATTGAACCAACCAAAAGCTCTTATGCATTTCAGCCACACTTTTACATTATCCGAACAAAACTATTTAGATTACAAAGGTTTAGACAGTTAAGAATACCGGCCATGATTTGATGAAAACGCTACGTTAAAGCATCATCACAGAAACAGATTGGAAACATTAAAGAAAACAAGTAAGGAAAGGGCTGTCTTCGGCTGTGGCGAAGGCTTTATACCTTTTATGAATACGCATACCTTTTTTAAGTGTCCTACATGGCCAAACCACATTTATCGGAGCAATCGGTTCTATGGAAGCTATATGTTATGTTACTCCGATCTGTATGATTTTCATAATACACATCACATTTATAATAAGTACCAACTTTGCAAAATTTTACGTTCCTAGCTTCTTAACTGCAAAATTTATAGCCCAAAACCCATTTATCGAAACTATCGATTATATGGGAGCTATATCTTTTGTTGGTCCGATCTGGTTGATTTTCACTACACAGGTTACAAATATAATATGTACTAAACCTGCAAAATTTCGCTTTCCTAGCTTTTTGATTGCAAGAGTTATAGGCCAAAACCCATTTATCGGAACAATCGATTGTATGGGAGCTATGCGTTGTATAGGTCCGATCTTACTGGTTCCGACAAATGATTAATATAATATAAAATGGCGGCTCCATACCAATCGAGATATCTCTAAAATTGAGGGACTAGTATGCGTTCAAACTCACAGACGGACGGACAGACGGACATGGCTAAATCAACTTAGCTCGTCGCCCTGACCATTTCGGTATACTTAATGGTGGGTCTATGTCCTCTTCTTCTTATACTTACAAACATCGGACCAAAGTTATAATACCATTTCATGTTCATGAAAGGTATAAATATTTAAAATCGGTTGAGCCGATACGGAGATTTTACGGGACATACAAACGCCAATTCATTTATATATATATAGATTACAACTTCTTCACCATGATATCTATAGATTATGAAAAAGGACGGAATAACAACCTATATTCACAATAAACAACCTATATTCACAATCACTTTGGTTGGTGTATTCACTTTTTCTACATTCGCCAAAGTAGCGAAAAGGAATTCACGATTTGGTCAAGTAAATTTTAACAACTCCACGTACAGCAGGGAAGACGTGTGAAAAATTGAACCCTGAGGACGGTTATCGAGCATAACCGAAATATATTGGTCAAAAATTAAAACTTTGTGTTTTAATTTTATGCAAAAAAACATCGGACTTCAAGCCGGCAAAATAAAAAAGGTTAATAAACTAAAAAAGGTCGCCAAATATCGAAAACTGTAAATTTTGTATTTAAATATAAAACGGAAAAAATCTGTACGGCATTAAGTTCCCTACAGGAACATTTCAGTTAGAATACCAGTGATCTCAACTGACTACAATTTATATGGTAGCTAAATTTCTTTATGTCCGATAGAATAAAGAAAAGAAAAAATTTAGAAAATCGGTTAAGCCATTACTGAGTATTAGCTAAAAAATTGTTAAATTGTGCTTAGAAAAAAAAAAATTTATGTTGTAAATGAGACCTGAAATAGATTGGAAACATTAATGAAAAAATATTTAAAATCGGTTGGGCCGATACGGAGATCTTACGGGATATACGAACGCCAGTTCATTTTTATTTATAGATAGATTAAACAATTCCTAATATATTCTTTGGCTTTGGTGCAGACACTGGTTCATATCCCGGTGTCCGAAAAGGGATCTGATGATGAGCCTGGAAACTCTGAAACATGTAATCCCATGCGTCGCACTTTGTAATTTTTCTACAATTATCAATTTTTTCCAAAACCTGACAATAAAAATTCAACTATGATTTATTGTTCGCTGGTCTCGAGCTTGCTCAAAACTTACAAATTTTGTAAACAAGAAAGACCGCTAAAACCAAAACCAAATATTCTTTAAATAGTTTTTGCATGTCAGGCCAGTAGTAAAGTTTCTGAATTTGTTTTATATTTTCATCATATTTTTGATCCCCCCTATTAATCACTTCATTGGAAATGATCTTGTGTACAAGAACTTGTTACTGAAAGTTTCTTTAATTTTTTGTTTGATTTCATACAAATCTTCCAATGTGCAATGAATAGCAGTTACCAAATTTGGTTGAATAAACTATTTAAGTATTGTTTACAAATTATAAACTGTGTCAAACTTAATTAAATGTCTTGTTTCTCCAAAGTTAGTCACAGAATCATGGATTGTGAATCTGTTTTTAATAAGAACTATTTGTTGTTTAAAAGAATTATCTTGTTGCCTCTTTGATAATAGTGTTTTCGTCACTCTCAGCAGAATGTATGGATTGATTATCTTCTGAATCATCCGTTATATTATTCACCTCTATTCGTGATAATGCATCTGCTACGACATTCGTTTTTCCTGGTTGATATACGAACTTTGGTGCGAATTCCTCAATGTTAGAATTGGGATTACGGGTTGACATCACAAATGTCAATGGTTGGTGATCTGTATGAATTCCGGGTTAGTTACCCCGTATAAATAGTTTCGAAGGTTCTTGAACGCCCACACGATGGCGTACAACTCCTTTTCGTTTGTAGCGTAATTTTTTCTTGTGAAAGTACTGCGCCCATTGCTAAATTAGACGCATCTGTAGTTAACACACATTTTTTGGAATAATCTGGTTGTACCAACTCCATTTCCGATGCCAAATGTTATTTTAATTCATAAAATGCAATTTTTTAGTCTTCATCTAACTCTATTGCTACTTTTTTTGACATGTTCTTGGAAACTCTACCGTTTTCAGCTGTCAAAGGCTTTGCTATTGCAGCGTAGTCCTTTATACATATATTCGCGCTAATACCCATTGATCGGTTTTAATAATATTTTGAGCAACAATATAGCCCAAGAATTATATTTCTGTTTTGAAAAATTTGGCTTCTCAATTGAAAATTTCATATTTGCAGATCTCAATATTTCAATTATGGTTTCCAAGTCCTTTAGATGTTGTCCCAGATCTTCTGAGAAAATTATGATATCATCCAAAAAGACGTGGCATATTTTCCCTATATGCTCCCGTAAAATGTCATCCATTGCTCTCTGAAAAATTCTGGGAGCGTTTTTTAGACCGAAAGGCATACGCAAGGCAAATTAAACAAGGTAGAATTGACAACCAAAATATTTTGTTTTTGTAGGAATTCTTACTTCAAAAAAGTACAAACCAACGTATTTACCCTTACCCACGTACAATATTTGGGCCTCATACAATTTTTGTATTAAAAAGTTAAACCGCATTTGCAAAAGTCAAAACATTATTAATATAGTTCTTTGTAAACTATCTAATAAGCTCACTTTTTCCACAAAGTGCTACTTTGGAGTCTACCTCTTTAAAGACCTTGACAATATTTGTCAACTCCCACCTAGGGCACAGGAAGAATGGCCCACCGAGTTCCGAGCGTCGACGTCATTCATCACAACCAGGCGCCTTAAAGCACCGAACAACTACTACGTACTGAAAAGTTGTCGATCTCTTTCCTTTTTATCAGATACATATGTATTAATATAGCAACGATTTGGGTCACTGTTTACGACTAACATCAAGTTCTAAGAAATGTTGGGGGAAAAAATCCGAAGAACTAATCGGGGGCGTTTTCTAGTTTTTGTGTGACTCTTGAGTTACCGACTATTGTCCACGATTTAAAAAAATAACGCGATCCCCTCTTGGTACACAAATTGTTTCATTCGTTTGCAAATATCTTGCAACTCAAAAAAATTGTTCTCGGAATCGGATTATTATTTCTGGGTACTATGCGCGTCTCTTGATAATTCTCCTGGCAATTTTTGGACGTGTTTCAGCACTCGGTTGCAGTCGTAAACAGATTCCACGATTTATTATTTCTTCAATAAAAATAACAAGCTGATAAAAATAAGAAATTTTAAAATCGAACGGGCTAACATTTTTTTTTCTTTTGACGTTAAAACTCCTACAGAAAAGAGAGAACTGTCAAGTTCCCTTCTACTTTGTTTAATATACTTTGGGCATACGCAAAAATTCGTATTTTCCGTTGTTAACAGAAAAGCTGTCTTCTCTATGTCATTATCTGACATCAAAATCTGATGGAAACCGGACTCCAAGTCTATGCTTGAAAAGAACTTTGATTTTCCTAAATTTGCTAAATTATATTTGTATCCGGAATAGGATAACGATCCGAAACAGTATGTTCGTTAAATTTTTTGTAATCTATCACCATTCTAAGCTTCGGAGAGCCATCCTCGTTTGTACCCTTTTTTGGTACCACCCAAATCGGTGAATTATAGGGGCTTTTGCTAGGCCTTATAATTTTTATACCCAGCGTACTAGTACTAGTACAAGGGTATTATAACTTTGTTGGGATAACGGTTGGTTGTACAGGTGTAAAGGAATCGAGATAGATATAGACTTCCATATATCAATATCATCAGGATCGAAAAAAAATTTGATTGAGCCATGTTCGTCCGTCTGCCCGTCCGTCCGTCCGTTAACACGATAACTCGAGCAAATAATGAGGTATCTTCACCAAATTCGGCATGCGTACTTACTTGGGTTCAGAATAGATTGGTATTGAAAATGAGTAAAATCGGAACATAACCGAAAAATCGAAAATTTCGAAAAACGTATAAAACGGGTAAATTCAATATTAGGAGCAGATACAATGATATAATTTGCAATATGTATTGATTTCGATGCTCTAAGGCCGATTTTATAACATTTTTTGAAAAGGGGCTTGGCACCGCCCACATATATTTGAAGACATTGTCAAATTTTGACTCTCAATAACTACAGAAAAGTTTGTGCTATTTAGTATTTCGAAATTTTGTAGAGGCCATACTATTGTTGTGTGAAATTCAGCTATAGAAAATAAACGAAATCGCTTCGCGGCCACGCCTACTTTTTCATAAAAGTTATATTGAAAGGAGTTGGAAATATTGAAAAGTCCATATCTAATTAACTGATACCGCTATAATAATATAATTTGGTACATACATCAATTTTCATATTCTTTACATTACTTTCGCAAAATTTTGGAAAGTGGGAGTGACACCGCCCACTTATGAGTCACGCAATTTTCAAATTCAAGTGCTAATAACTTCAGAACGGTGTGAGATAGATTTACCAAACTAGGTACCAGGAATGTTATGTTTATGTAGAGTACTACTACATAAAATAAGAAAAATCGGGAACGACCGTGCCCACTTTTGGACTAAAGTTCTCTAAACGAGAGTTAGGAAACCGGAATATGCAATATCTGTTTAACTGATAAATATATAATGCTAAAATTTAGTACACTCATTTACCTGATGATGTTATTAGTGATGTTTAAAGGTTTTTGGTAATATTTTGGAAAATGGGCGTGGCACCGCCCACAAGTAAAAAAACAAAATAACAACATTTCACTATTAACAAGCCACTGTGAAAGTATCATAAAGATCTGCAATGAAATCTGATCTTCAAATAGGGACAAACAACATAATAAAATCCGTTGGCGTGCCACCACCCACTTTTTTAAAATTATGTAAATATTGATTAATGGACACATATATCCGTAGATCAAAAATTTCACAAAATACGTTAAAAGTTATGGGCATGGCACGCCTTCTTTTCCAAAGTTATATATAGGACATGGTATAACCCTTGAGTAGATCGATTGAGTACTTTTGGCTCATGTAAGCGGTTAATGCTTGATAAGCGCGCCCACCAAATTCGGTATTGTTTAGGCTGGGAATAGATTGGTTTTTAAAAAGTGCGAAATCGGATGAAAACCACGCCCCCTTTTTCTGGAAACTAACGCTGGGCATTTAATGTTCGGTTCATCCGAACTTAGACTTCCTTACTTGTTCTAATTAACATTCTTTCTATTTCCCTATTAACAAATGAGCTTACAGAATGTTGATATGGGTATTGACGGCTCCATATTGGATCATCTTTTGCCTTTCTTATTTCAGCCCTTACATCTGTTCTAAATGGAAAACTTGTATTAATATTAAAATGTCTTTCGCCAATTTTATTTTTTACGTATTTTTTGTAGCTTGACAGTTCCTCATTGTCACTTTCACTACCTCTGTAGCTGATACGTTCTTCAACCTCCATTTCTGAACCATTTTCATTCAGCATTGAATAATTGTCCTTAATATTGCCGGAATATTCTTCGGCTGGCGCTTTAGGATTTTCGTATCCCAAAGAAAAATATTTGTTCATCAATATATTACCGGTAAATTCTTCGGTTGGTGTCTTAGGATTTTTGCATCCCAAGTGTTTCAAATTTTCACTTTTAATAGGCGTTTTTGCCCTTTTTAATTTTTCAATTTTATCTTCTTTTATTTTGCCGGAGAAAATTTCGGCTGGCGTCTTAGGATTTTGGTATCCCAAGGGTTTTAAGTTCTTTTGTGTGCTAGGCCTTTTTGCCCTTTTCGAATTTTCTAACTTTAATTTATTTTTGCTGGTATTTACTTCAGCAGGCGTCTTAGGATTTTTATATCCCAAGGGGTTTAAATTTTTATTTCTTTCACTTTGAAAGTTGATATTATTTTTTCAGTTTTTTCCTCTCCATTCCTAACTTTGTAAATTATTTTTCCGTTGCGCATTCAATGCCCGCTTCAATATTTTTTAAAAAATTATACCCTGGGAGTAGATCTGATTCTAAATTATCTATTTCGTAGTTAATTTTTCTTACTCCAAATAAATTAATAATGTGGTAATATTTTATGATCGAATAGCCGTTCACTGTTCTAATTCTTTTGTAAATGGCTAATTCATTCTTATTTTCTAAAACTTCTGTCTTTATATAACAAGAGGTAGCTCCGGTGTCAATAAGAGCTTTTAACTTCCTACTTAATTTTCCGTCATAGACATGGATGTAGGGGAGTGTGTCCCATACTCCTCTAAAAAATGATTATCTCGAATGTTGTTTATTCGTTGTGTTTTTTGTTGTGGGCGGATGCTGTGGTTACTGTCTCTTGAGCGTTTTGGAGCATGAACGTCCCGAGTTTGAAAACTCGAATTTGGTTGAGTTCTGTTAAGGTTAAAATTTAGTGCGGCCATTTGTGGTTTTGAACCAGAAAAATTACAAGTTTGTTGTCCTCCGACGTGGTAATTTTTATTGTAAAGTCTGTAGACAGATGGGTCAACATCCATTGGCTCCACTTTTGGTTGATTTACCAAATCATTTGTTTTGGGATTTGGTCTTATCCCTGAAGGAAACCGTAAATTATTTGTTACGGGGTTTGGTCTTATCTTTGTGTTGCCATTCGCAAAACTCTTAGTGAACCGAGCTCTTTGATTATTTGACTCTAATTCCTGAACCCTAGCTAATGCATCTGGAAGATCTTGGGGACTTGAAGAGAATATTATGTCTCTCAACGGAACATTCAATCCCGTAATAAATATCCGGAGGGCATGATCCCTATTTTTCTTGTTTAATTGTTTGATAATTTCCGCATCACCACCATGCGTCATGATTGTTTTATTTATAACTAGCTGACACGACAGACGTTGTTCTGCCAAGGTACTCCCTTATGTATAGTTCTTTAAAGATTGTTCATACTTTTCTAGCAGGGAACTAATAAGTTATAATTTTCCATGGTGTACTGATAAGGTGAGAGCAACTTGAATTGCCAGCTATTTTGTTAGTGTAACTTAGAATTTCGATTGTCAAACTTACAAAGGTGCACAACAACAATGTTTGCCAATGTTGCCACACTTATCATGAAACACGAAGATTTCTCTCTAGGTTGATAATCGAAACTCAGCTTCAAATGAGCCCTTTAAAGCACAAGTGGTATAACTCCACTTGTTTTTTTTTTGAGTTAGGCATGGTACTGTATGGAGAAAAATGTATTATATTTAATGCAATAACGTGGTAGCTTCTAGTTCCCATAGCATCCTCATAAAAAGGAGAAATTACTTTTGGGGTCACTCCTGGTCCAAGTTTTGGTCAATATTTTCGGAGCGGACTCACCTATGTACCTGAAAACCTCTCCTTTTTAAAACCCCAAGCAACCCCTTTAATTTGATACCCATATCGCATAAAGACCTTCTAAGGTAACCCCGTCTAACATTATGACCGATATCTCGAAATCTCGTATAATTTTTAAACTTTTTTTAACCTAGAATCATGCCGAGCAACTAGAGAGTTAATGTTTCAAAATTTCATTAAAATCGTTCGAAAGGCTTGCGATTAGAAAACGAAACAGATTTCAAACTATTTTTAAGTTAAATGAAATCTTAAAATCTTTTCCAGCACAAGTGGTATAATTAATTTTCGGTGCTCGATAAAACAAGAGTTAATGGACAAAAAGTTTGAAAAACATCAATTTAAGTTAAAGAAGACCCTTTTCTGAAGTTTTATTGAAAAAAGTAGTCCAAAAGTTCAATACCGATTTTTATCTACAACTTTTAGCAAACCCTTTAATATCTCGATAGAAGAAAAAGTGGAGTTATACCACTTGTGCTTTAGAGGGCTCAAATAAAAAAAGTAAAAATCAGCTGATTTCTTGTACACCAAGTTACCTATTGAAAATAAAAAACATTTTAATTAATTTCTCTTACATTCTTTTTTTACTCCCAAATTCACAATTTAAAAATAGAAGTTTCACATTTAAAAATAGTAGTTTCATTTTTGGTAAATTAGTGGTATCCACCTCTATGCTCTCCAGGTACAGGTTCCATCCAGTTCGTAGTTCCAATGAAATAATATCATAACCAAAAAAGTGAGCTTCTCGGGTATACCTTCTGATTTTTTATCAGCTTTGGTGGACATAATTTATTTATTTTTTGCTTCGGGAAACTCTCATGAGTACAGCTACACCGGTATATCTGTATGCACGACTTGCAACCTCACAGTTGCTCCTACGTATTAAAGATCTCTCCACTAACACCACTCTCCCCGCAACTACCAAACTGGTGTTTTCTCATGGGGTTGGTTAGCTCATTATCTCCATAGACCTGTTTTTACAGAAGCCGGTTAACGATAACCGGAATTTAACTGTTGTAGATGTTAAATTAACCATTGAAGTGAATTTTTTTGAGTCACCATGCAATTGTATCTAAAAAAAAGTATAACTTAAAAAAAAAGATATATGTCTAAGTCACAACAAACACAGACAATTTTTTTCTCCAACTTTTGATAAAACCTTGATTCTCAAGTGGAGATTCAGCTTTTCTCACAACTTGAGGTTAAGCTTTGTTCTCCAAAGTTATTTCTCAACTTGCGCATTATTTGAGATGAAGTTGAGAAATTGCCAAATAGAGAATTGCCCTTAAGATGAAGTTGAGATTTAATGCATACTCAAATTGAGAATCACTGAAATATCAAAAAAGTGCTTTGAAGTTGAGAATACTATAACTCCACTATTGAGGTGCTGTTGAGAATTAAAAATTGTTAGTAGTTCATTGGACCTACCATTCATTGAACCAACCAAAAGCTCTTATGCATTTCAGCCACACTTTTACATTATCCGAACAAAACTATTTAGATTACACAGGTTTAGACAGTTAAGAATACCGGCTATGATTTGATGAAAACGCTACGTTAAAGCATCATCACAGAAACAGATTGGAAACATTAAAGAAAAAATATTTAAAATCGGTTGAGCCGATACGGAGATCTTACGGGACATACAAACGCCAATTCATTTATATATATATAGATTACAACTTCTTCACCATGATATAGATTATGAAAAAGGACGGAATAACAACCTACATACATATATTCACAATCAAAACTTTTGGTTGTTGCATTACCTTTTTCAAAATTCGCGGAGAGGAATTCACCATTTGTATTTAAACGGAAGAACGGAAAAAATCTGTACGGCATTAAGTTCCCTACAGGAACATTTCAGTTAGAACACCAGTGATCTCAACTGACTATAATTTATATGGTAGCTAAACTTCTTTAGCTAATATATGATTAAATTGAGGATTTAGAAAATGTTTTGTTCTATATAAATAAACACTATGTCCGATAGAATGAAGAAAAGAAAAAATTTTGAAAATCGGTTAAGCCGTTATTGAGTATTAACTAAAAAAATTTTAAATTGAGATTATAAAAAAATATTTATGTGGTAAATGAGACCCGAAACAGATTGGAAACATTAAAGAAAAAATATTTAAAATCGGTTGAGCCGATACGGAGATCTTACGGGATATACGAACGCCAATGCATTTTTAAATCGAGCCTCGCCATTATTGCAATGAAGTTTAACACGGTACCGTGGCTGGTTAGCGTGTCATTAGCATCGTGAGTAATTTTGTTTCGCATGATTGTGAGTGCCGCAAAGTATTTTTTACTTTGCCTTTTATATAGGCTCATTGCATTATGAGCTGCTTCCCTCCAACTAACATATGCGTTAATTTTCCCCGGAAATTCAGGCAAGGACTTTATTACCTTCAAGGACTCCTGACATTGAATACTCTCATCTATTATTTTCTTCGAATAGTCTATGGCCCTGCAAGCGTTCACTTCTATTTCTGAACGTAGTTTCTGAATTCCCTGTCGCAGGCCAATTGTGGCGTCTGCGATTAGTCGCGAAATAAAATCTACACTAAATGCGTCTGTCATTTTAACAGTTTTACTAACAGATAATTTTTCGAAATGATTTCCTAAATTAGAAAGGTCGATGTTCATGAATTTTGTTAAGGTTCTTTCACTTTTAATAACCTAACTTTCCAATATATTTCTTTTTCAAGGGAACGCAATTTTCAATTTTATGGCCACAACCACAATAATTACAATAATACAACCGTTTGTATGTTGGACCACTGGGACTATCCATTAATAACGGGAAAAGCAGATCATAAAAAAAAGACAGTTAGGCTTTGGAATAGGAGGTGTTACGTAGGAGTACCTGCAAACGACATGGAGCACACCTCGTACAAAATTAACATTTTAATCAATAAATTACTCTAACATTTCAAAATTAGGACTTCTTTAAACCGCTTTTTACTATTTTTTATAGTAATGAACAGTGTTAATAAGAAAAAGAAGAGAAACGTTAAATATTTACTATTTTAGGCAATGAAAAATCCAGTTCAATATACACCCCACCTGTAAGTTTTAAAATCCAATGCTCTTAATCAGATTGAAACTGTGACGTTAATAAATAAGCACTTGCGGTAATATTTTACGAACAGTTGCCTTGGTTATTATATATTTTCGCTAATAACGCGAAAAATTAAAATTCCAAAGTGACCTTTTGACCTCTTTCTGGCCGATAGTGCTCTGGTATGAATGATTACTTTTTACAGCCGTGTAATTTCCAAAATAACGGAAGCTTTACGATAAATGTAAATTTAGTATATAACCCAGGAAACTTATTTCAATTTAATACAGTTACAGAAGACGATGTAATAAGAAGTATGTGTTCAATTAAATCGAATGCATTGGGGGATGATGGTATCAGCCTTAAGTTTTTTAAACTGATTATTCGGAACAATAATCAATAATAGCCCGCTATTGATTTTCCTAACTTTTTGTTTATGTTGTAATAATGTAGAGCGAATGAACTGCATAGCTCAATCATATGAGAGATTTCGAGTGTTTTCTGACCCTTTTTGTTGTAGGCGTAAAGAGAATTGTGAATGTTTTCAAGCATTTTCTGAGGTTTTTTTATTTTACCTTACAGAAGATAAAAATCGCATTACGCCATACGGCAATATAAAATTTCAAATCGTCATAGCTCTGAAACTATTTGGTCTAAATCAGGCGCGTAGCCAGAAAAAAATTTCGGGGGGTGTTTTGGCCAAAGTGTCAGTAAATAAGAATTAACTGTAAATACACACATATTTATATTTTCACATATTACATATTTATACTTTTATTTATTTGAAATTTTCCTCTTTCTACACGGCTAAAAATTTGACCCTAAATCCATTCATTGGTTTACACAATTTTTAAAACTTTTTGGTAATAAATTCCAAACCTTTCTCAATTTTTGCGGTTTAGATTTAAAACTTAACCGGGATAAACAAAAATACAACAAAAGTCGTATACACGGCGAATATGTGTACTTTTCGCACAAAATTCATGAGTGCGCCGGAGGTTAGTAGGTAGAGCATTTCGCACTGATTTGGGGCACGTCGATTCGAGTCCTAATATTTTTAAAAAAAACATAAAAAATTGTTAACAACATTTTCGGTATAAAATTTAAATAATTTTTACTAGTCGCATTTTTATGACAACCGGCGAAAATTTAATTCTAAACCAAATTTGCTCATACACCTAGAGAAGCATGTCTGCGTTGATTTTTTTGGAATTTCCAGTAAAATTAACTTCTTTAGACTAATTTAATTATTTTGAATGAAAGTATGTGCAAATACATAATGAAACTTCTGCAAATCAAAGTTCAAAAGTTTGTGGAAAATTCATGAAAATTTAAGAAATCTGGAAAAATTTCATCGAAATTTCTAACTTTCTCGTAAAATTTTTTTGATTTTTTTCGAGTATGCAGTTTTGCTGCTCGTTCAATTGTCAAAAGCCGACCAAGAGCATTTTCTTCAATATAAAAATATTACGCTTATAAATTTGTATCGAAGATAATGCACTTGGCTAGGAAAAAAATTGCCAAAAATCGAGTAATTCTTCTAGCGGCTTAAGATTGCTATCTTTGAACACTTTAATTGAACGGGCCAAAACAAAAAGTTAGAAATTTGTATGAAAATTTTTCGAGTTTTCTTGAATTTTCATGAATTTTCTACAAAGTTCTTAACTTTGAGTTGCAGTATTTTTATTGTGTTTTTATACATTCTTTCATACAAAAATAATTAGTCAAAGGAAGTGAACCTTACTGGAAATTCCAAACAACTCTTTGAACGCAAACATACTGGTCTAGGTGTATATGTAGCCCCAAAAGTTTTAAATCTAGGCTAAATCTTTTAGCCGTGTACAAAACAATATTTATTTTTATTGTTTGTTTTTAAATTTTGTGTAGGATTTCTTCAGGCTTTGGCAAGAAGTAAATAGTTGTCGCTTTATTTCTTGAAGAAAAACTGAAGCTTCGGAAAAATAAAAACAAAAAATATACTAAAATAACATTGAAATTCATATAAAAAGCGGAAAATTGCAATTATTCAACATGCAAAACGGAACGTCAAAATTTCTTGGCTATTCATGACAATTTCATAGTCAAGAAATAATTGAAAATATTAATTTTTTTTTAACTTCTTGGTCATTTGTTTGGTTAAGCTTATGGCAACCGTGACTACAATAACGAGAGACACTAATTTTTACGATTTTTGCCCGCTGTAGGTATTCATAACTCGAAAAGCAGTTAATTTGAATTTCAACAGACTTTAGTTCGAACCACTCTTACTGTTGTTAACATGATATGTAGTTGAGATGCTAAGTTGATCTTATCCAGAGCAAGTCTTATAGTTTTGCGCGAATTTCTTAAAGAAGCGCCAAATGAGTGAACCGTTGCAGGAATTTAGTTGTGACCTCTCAGACTTGCTCTGACAATTGATTAGCGACTACCAATAACCTCTCTCAGTGTGAAATATTATTTAATTTTATTCTTTCGTATTTCCATTATTGCTATTAATGCTAATTTCTTAACAGGGGTTTTAAAAGTGAATAGAGTAATTATTCTAGTACAGATGTATATTTTTTAATTTTATCTACGATCCGCGATATATGACTTTAACATTATACCTACATTAAGGTGCCTGGCCAAAAAAAGATGCATTGTTCAAATTCACTCTTTTCTAAGGACTCCCACAAAATCTTTCGAAAAAATATTAAGATTTGCTGGAGCTAAACCGTGTTAAAAAAACGCTAAAAACATCATTTTTTATGAATAAAAGGAGTATGAAAAAATATTTTTTAATAAAAAGCATCTGAGATAATAGAATGCAAAAGGTAAGCATAAAAAAGTTTAAAAATTTTAGCAATACTATTATTGTATACCTGTGTATATTAGCAATGTGTAAAATTGGACCAAAAAGTGGTATCGTTATCGTCCAAATCCGTCAATAATTGGCTGAGTTATTAGTTTCCACAAACCTATCCCTTTAAATATGACCAAAAACAGTATCATACACCTCAATATTTGGATTTCGTTGATACAATTTTCAAACTTTTTTATGCTTACCTTTTGTACTCCAGCTAATTCATCAGGTGATTTTTATTAAAAAATGTTTTTTCATACTCCTTTTATACATAAAACCGATATTTTTTGCGTTTTTTTAACGCGGCTTAGCTCCGGTAAATCTTAATATTTTTTCGAAATATTTTGACCAAGATCTTAGAATACATTGAAGTTTATAATTCCGATGGAAACAGGATGTCCTTTTTTTTGTGTAAGGAGCGTGAAGCGCCTTAATCTACATATATGTTAAGTTTTGGAAAAGTCCGCGGCGACACTGCCCTGGCTATTCAAAATTTCAATAAATGCTTTTTATATTATAAAAAACCGGAGAGGAAGAAAGCGGTGCCAGGATCAAATAAAAGTGAATTCGCTATATCTTCGCATTTATGGATATATGAGTATCCGCCGAGAAAATCGGAATACAAATTTTAGATATAGAGACGGTGTTAGAGAAAAATTAAAAGGGTAAAGATGAGTAACGGTATGTGGGGGTCGGCAGAGAGCAAGAAATAAACATATAAGTATAAATGTCGGAGAAGAGCCTAGTAGGGAGGGAAAAGTTCGTAATTGGTTATATGTAGGGAAGTCAAATTTTAGGCAGAACAACGTCTGCGGGTCTGCTAGTCCTTAATATATGTAATTTCATGTTGAATATTGTGGGGTACAAATAGTTGTAAGCTAAAACCAAAAAAATATGTGAACTATAAAAAATCAGTTTGCAATTAAATGTACCAGATAGAAATTACAGAAGAGTAACAATAACATTTTTGCCATGCTTAAGCAGAAAAAGCGCTCATGTTAAAGGCCTCCATGTCATCATGTTCAAAGCTGAGAAGCCACCATACAAGATACTATGGTGAAGAAATTACGAAACATAGTATTTATGTACTTCTTTCAGATTTTTCGTTTATTTTTCTCATGCGATACATTCTTCTCACTTTGAGGCATTTTTGATAAATGTTGGTTTTTTGTTTATGGAGTAATGTTATTCTAATAAATCACACCCCTATTGTAAGTGTAGATAAAGAATAGATAATCGACTACCATAGAGCAATTGGCAGTGTCGAACCGATCGCTTAGACTGTCAATACTTAATCGATCATCTTTCTACCCCTTTTTTTAAGTGCTAATAAAAATATTATACAGAGGTTTACTGTAAGTAAAAATTGAATTTATGAGAAGACATTAAAAAAAGTGCAATTTTTGTTCGATCAAGTTACACAATACCGAAATAAAATACGATGGACTCAATTTAAAAAATGCTATTCTACTGCAAATCGACACTCGCAACAGAGGTTTAAAGCCTATTTCGGTACAATAATGTATAAGTATGTTCGTTTGTAATGTAAAAAAAACATATTGTAGAAATTTATGAGTAAAAACTGTGAAATGTACTAATTCAAACATAAGTCGAGAGTCTTCGAAAAGAGCAGATGTGTTTTTTCTCTGCTTTCTATTGCTTTTTTTGCGTGCAAAATGTCTTAATGTGCTAGTTGTAAAGTTACCCGTGCACTTAAAGATAAAGTTTTGATCGCGATTGCTGATCTGGACAAAATATAAAGTGTATTATTCGAATTTGTTGACTCTGTGAGTGGCGGATCTATTACACCGGCTCCTAGTACTAATGAAAAACAGCGAGTAACACGGCTCAGCAGAATAAAGTACAAAGGCCCACCCGCGCTACCGCTAACAAATTAAATAATGTGCAAAAAAAAATATGGAAATGTCATCGACTGAGTAAGACGTGTTTGTGTGGTGCTCTTGAGTTTTTTACACTTTTATACCTGAAACTAACATTGAATTTCCTCTAATTGGTGCTGCACCTGCATATTTATACCAGTGTTTTGATTGTGGATTTCTTTTTGAGTTATTCCACTAGATTCGTGCTTAATTTTTATTAAAATGCAAAATACTTGCAGAAATCCTCTCCGCAAACCTGTTTCCCCGCCAATTACTCCAAAAACACCAATTGTAGGCGTAGATGACAGTTTGCTCGAAAGGAAAATGAATAAAAATAGAATGGCGATTGTTGAAGAGCTGGCAGCTGTAGTGCAAAAAACAACAAAGGAGTTTGAAGATAGGGTAATGCAGAAAATAGGTGAGTTGGCATTTGAGACTGCGAACATTAAGCAAAGCATAGCTACAATGCAGGAAAGAGTGACAACATTAGAAAACTCGTATAATGTGGTGGACAACCTACGGAGCGAAATTATTGCTGTTCGGAGCCAGCTTAATGAGCTGGAGAGTAATGCAGTATCATCTGACATTGTAATCAATGGTGTTCCACATGATAGCGAAGAGAGTTTGCCTGATTTGTTTGCTAAAATATGCAATGCAGTTTACCTCCACCCACCCCCATTGCGCGATGCTTTTAGATCAGGCCCAGGCAATTTTGCAATTGAGGTAGTGTTAGTGAGAGCGCACCACTGAAATGCTGTCGTTTGTTTGTGTTCAGTGTCTTACTAGCAAGCAATGAAGCAATAGCTTATGCGGAAGTATTTCACAAATGCGCAACAATTAATTTATTCAAAATGCATGAATATACTAATTATTTCATGATAAAAAATGCGTTTGAGCAAATGCAATGCATATTATGCTACAAATAATTACAATAAATTAATTGTTGCGCATTAGTGAAATACTTCCGCATAAGCTGTTGCTTCATTGCTTGCTAGTAAGACACTGAACACAAACAAACGACAGCATTTCGTTTATCAGTGCGCTCACACAAGCGAAGCAAGCAAAGAGCGTAATAATCTGTGTGAATTTGTTTCTCAATAATGCGGACAATTGTCCCACTAAGTGCCTGGGCCTGTTTTAGATGCTGTTCAAATCTGTTGCTGCATTTCGCAAATCACAAAAGCGGTCGCTTGCGCTATCTGACGTTGATGTTTCTGGTTATGGATTTGTTTATGTGCATGAGAGTTTGCCAAAAAGATAAAGAGAGTTGATGTCGTATGCTACGGAGTTGAAGAGAAAGAAGCTCATAGCAACTGCGTTCTCAATGCGTGGAAAAGTGTATGTTCGATGCAAGCCCAATGAAGAACCGATTGAGGTGACCAGCCGGGTTGAAGTGGATTCACTTATTAGCACCCCGTGATGAAAAAGAGCAGCTACTATGTTTATGCTTTTAATTTATCTCTTTTGTATATTAAAAAATATTTTTAATTTTATATATTTCGCTACTTATCTAGATTTTCTAAATTTTTCCCTTATGTACTATCATTATACTTATTCTCTTTTATGCATAACTGTATGTTGGCAATTTGAAGTGCACACTTCCAGATTTTTTTATGGATTGAAATAGTGCATCTGTCGGCTCTAAAGAATGTCACACAAATATAGTACTGAAGATTTTAGCTGATTATCACCCTGGATTTCTGGTTTGCCATTTCAACTCCAGAAGTTTAAATCAAACGAAACTTGATTATTTAAACTACATTTTTAGCTCAGTGTCTGTTGACGTTGTGTGTATCACTGAAACTTGGTTTCAGAATGATATTAATGATGATAATAATTAATTTCTCTATTATTGTGTTGTTAGCAATGACAGACAGCAAGGCAAGCGCGGTGGTGGCATTGCGATATATCATAAGAAGGCATTTCAGCTAAGAATAATCGACAGATCAGATAATAATGATCCTGTTGAATATTTGATGGTTGAATTTTACGATAATTTTGTGCGTTGCCTTGTTGTATGTGCATATAACCCAAGTAAGTTAAATGACTTGGACAATCTTTTTAGTAATATATATAAATACTGTGTCAATTATGAACACATAATCTTGGGTGGTGACCTGAATATAGATTTGATTGTCGAAAATGATCGTTCCAAAAGCTTGTTTGATTGGATATCAGGTGTAGGGTTGAATGTTGTAAATAAGCTTCCCACTCGTTTTGGACCTCATTGTAAACCTAGTTTACTAGACTTATTTTGTGTTGCTGAAATGCGGAATGTCCTACATTTTGACCAGCTTTCCCTAGGTGGTGTTAGCGACCACGACTTAATTTTTATTAGCTACGATCTAGCCATGCAATCAAGGACTTCTAGTTCCCGTTCTCAATATTTTCGAGATTTTAATAGAATCAATATCACAGACTTAGCCACTGAAGCATCTGCACTTCCTTGGAATGACTGTTGGTTTTCTGCAGATATCAATGATAAGGTTGAAAATTTCTCCAATATGGTAAAATACCTCTTTTATAAATGTGTTCCACTGAGGAAAGTTAAAGTGAGCAATAGGGTGGTTACAAGGTATATGGGGGAAAAAAAATTCTGTACTATCTTTTATGACACCCCCATAAAATATGGTAGTAAACTAGAAAATTATAAATACAAAGTTTCAGGCCAATCTGATTACGTTAACACGTGCCTCATCGAGGTCAAAGTTAGGAAAAAACAGCGATTTTCCAAAAAAATCTTAGTTTTTCATCCGAAAAATCGAAACCACTTCCTTTGTGTACCTCATTCGAATATGTTTCGATAAGCTATTTTATTAGTATAAGTTTTGATATAAACAACATCTCATCAGGTCATAGTGGATTTCAATTTTAAATTTTCATGCCATTCTAGGAACATATATAATCGAATACATCACATTTAAATATTTTTTTATTACTTATACATATGAAGGGGTCAGAACCAAAAGGATCTAACTGAGATCTTTTTTGAAATTGAGCTATACCACTATTTGTATAGTGAAATATGGTGTTCATTTGTTGGCATAGAGATCCGAGTCATTTCGGACATTTTAGTGCCATCTATTTCCCATACAATAAACGCCCTACCCAGATTTTACATAGAATTTTGAAAAGGCAATAAACTTTAAACTTGAATATCTCAAATCAATTTCGAAGTCACTTAGATCCTTTTGGTTCTGAGCCCTTCATATAATCTTATAAATAAAAATGAATGTGTGTCTGTGTGTCTGCGTGTCTGTGTGTCTGTGTGTCTGTGTGTCTGTGTGTCCTTTATGGGCGTCCAAAGTACTCAACCGATTTTTATGAAATTTTCACAGTATATTCTTGGGATCATGGGTTAAAGCATAGGCTATATCAATTTTTGGAAAAGTAGGCCGTGCCACGCCCCCAGGCTATATAAAATTTAAATTCTTCATAGCTCTGAACATATTTGGTCTAAATTAATGATTTCTGGATATGTGTGTCCTTTGGTCAAGATTTATGTAATTTTGGAAAAGTGGGCGGTGCCACGCCCACATTTTTTGTGTTTTGTTTGTACTTCAATAATGTCCAAAGTTTATGGTCGATCTCTTTTAAACTTTCAAGATTGGTTAAGAAAATTGTTGTGTACGATTTAGGCTATATCAATTTTTGGAAAAGTAGGCGGTGCCACGCCCCCAGGCTATATAAAATTTAAATTCTTCATAGCTCTGAACATATTGGGTCTAAATTAATGATTTCTGGATATGTGTGTCCTTTGGTCAAGATTTATGTAATTTTGGAAAAGTGGGCGGTGCCACGCCCACATTTTTTGTGTTTTGTTTGTACTTAAATAATTTCCAAAGTTTATGGTCGATCTCTTTTAAACTTTCAAGATTGGTTAAGAAAATTGTTGTGTACGATTTAGGCTATATCAATTTTTGGAAAAGTAGGCGGTGCCACGCCCCCAGGCTATATAAAATTTAAATTCTTCATAGCTCTGAACATATTTGGTCTAAATTAATGATTTCTGGATATGTGTGTCCTTTGGTCAAGATTTATGTAATTTTGGAAAAGTGGGCGGTGCCACGCCCACATTTTTTGTGTTTTGTTTGTACTTAAATAATTTCCAAAGTTTATGGTCGATCTCTTTTAAACTTTCAAGATTGGTTCAGAAGATTGTTGTGTACGATTTAGGCTATATCAATTTTTGGAAAAGTAGGCGGTGCCACGCCCCCAGGCTATATAAAATTTAAATTCTTCATAGTTCTGAACATATTTGGTCTAAATTAATGATTTCTGGATATGTGTGTCCTTTAGTCAAGATTTGTGTAATTTTGGAAAAGTGGGCGGTGACACGCCCACATTTTTTGTGTTTTGTTTGTACTTCAATAATGTCCAAAGTTTATGGTCCATCTCTTTTAAACTTTCAAGATTGGTTAAGAAAATTGTTGTGTACGATTTAGGCTATATCAATTTTTGGAAAAGTAGGCGGTGCCACGCCCCCAGGCTATATAAAATTTAAATTCTTCATAACTCTGAACATATTTGGTCTAAATTAATGATTTCTGGATATGTGTGTCCTTTGGTCAAGATTTATGTAATTTTGGAAAAGTGGGCGGTGCCACGCCCACATTTTTTGTGTTTTGTTTGTACTTAAATAATTTCCAAAGTTTATGGTCGATCTCTTTTAAACTTTCAAGATTGGTTCAGAAGATTGTTGTGTACGATTTAGGCTATATCAATTTTTGGAAAAGTAGGCGGTGCCACGCCCCCAGGCTATATAAAATTTAAATTCTTCATAGTTCTGAACATATTTGGTCTAAATTAATGATTTCTGGATATGTGTGTCCTTTAGTTAAGATGTATATAGTTTTGGAAAAGTGGGCGGTGCCACGACCACATTTTTTGTGTTTTGTTTGTACTTCAATAATGTCCAAAGTTTATGGTCGATCTCTTTTAAACTTTCAAGATTGGTTAAGAAAATTGTTGTGTACGATTTAGGATATATCAATTTTTGGAAAAGTAGCCAGTGCCACGCCCCCAGGCTATATAAAATTTAAATTCTTCATAACTCTGAACATATTTGGTCTAAATTAAAGATTTTTGGATATGTGTGTCCTTTAGTTAAGATGTATATAGTTTTGGAAAAGTGGGCGGTGCCACGACCACATTTTTTGTGTTTTGTTTGTACTTCAATAATGTCCAAAGTTTATGGTCGATCTCTTTTAAACTTTCAAGATTGGTTCAGAAGATTGTTGTGTACGATTCAGGCTATATCAATTTTTGGAAAAGTAGGCGGTGCTCCCAGGCTATATAAAATTTAAATTCTTCATAACTCTGAACATATTGGGTCTAAATTAAAGATTTTTGGATATGTGTATCCTTTAGTCAAGATGTATATAATTTTGGAAAAGTGGGCGGTGCCACGCCCACATGTTTTGTGTTTTGTTTGTACTTCAATAAGTTCAAAGTTTATGGTCGATCTTCTCTATATTTCCAGATTGGTTCAGAAGATTGTTGTGCCACGCCCCCAGGCTATATAAAATTTAAATCATTATAACTTTGAATATTTTTGGTCTAAACTAATAATTTTTGGATATGTGTGTCCCTTGGTCAAGAATTATATAATTTGGGAAATGTGGGCGTGGCACCTGTTGATCTGTTTTAAACTTTTCCAATACGTTAAAATCTTCGTTGGGTACGACATATGTACATAGGCTACATTTGTAAATTCTTTGGAAAAGTGGGCAGTTCCAAGACCACAAGCTAAGTAATATTTCAATTCGTTATATCCCTGAATGTATTTGCTTTAGTGACATTTTAACGTTCTTAAATCTTAATCAAAGCACTTAATTTTTTTTGTTTGTTATTGCCGTTCATACATATCCAGAGTATTATAGGTAGATATTGGATATAATTAAATAAGTACTAACTATACATCTGCTCAGCAGCGCATAATGGTTTTTGTCATACCCATTGAGTTCAAAAGATCCGTTTTTTGAGTTGGACATCCAAAAAATTTATTTGTTTATACCAAAGACTTTAAAGCCACAAACATTGTATATCCTAAAGCACTGCAATAAATGGAATGTTAAAAGTTAAAGAAAAATATTTGAAAATGTATTTCTAAGGAAGTCACTGGTCAGGCAGAACAACGTCTGCCGGGCCTGCTAGTATTAAATATAGCTTAAACTACTTTTTATATTGTTAAATTACACAAAAATATTATATTGAAACATTTTCTGACGAGCTAAGTTAATGGTTTACATAAAGTAGCTTTCGAAGAGTCAGGAAAAATACGCCTACACTCAGATACGACTTGTAGCAGAAACTGACGTTGTTCTTCGTCTTTTGTCAAGGATAAATTAAAATCTTCGATTAGTTTAATTCCTCTCTCGGCTGTGTCATTAACTACTCTTAAGCTCTTCACTATCTTACGAGCTTTTGAAAAATGTGGATTTTCACACCACATATCGGGATCAGTATTTAAAAAATCTGTATCTATTTCAAATCTTCTAAAAATATTTAAGGTCCGAGCGGAAACAAAGTAATCAACCTCTTTATCTAACAAATAAACGGCTTCTTGGAAATTAATAACTGCTTTCATATCCCTGTCGTCAGAAATATTTTCGAAGTTTTCTATTTCGAACTTTAATTTTCTAGCCATTCGTGATTTGACATTTTTTCCCAAAGTATCATCGAAAAATGAAAAAGCCACTTGCTCGGAATTAAGATACCATAGGTGATTAATTAACTTTGACAATGCTTTATCAGCAATTTCTTTGTCAATTCTTCTGTAGTTAACTAACGACTTAATTAATTGCAGGTCTCGGTTCGGAGCTTGGGTCGCCTCGTGTGCAGTAAAAAATACTTTCACATAAATGTTAATTATAAATAAGCATATTTGTTTAATGCTATTTTTTTCTACATCAGATAATATAAATTGATCCCTGAAAAGATATATTTTCATACAATAAATGGCTTTTGCCATCCACCTAACGTGGTGAAAAGCTCCAGGTATTCTAAAAGTTGTTTCTTCCGCCGGCAGACTACCCAAACAAATAAGGCAAAGTTGGACGAATTCCTTATAATCATCCCTAGGTTGGCGATTTTGTAATTGCTCCTTGAGGAAATTTATAATTTCGCCCGGACTACTTATTTTATTTCTAAACTGATCGTCTTGTAAACCTGTTTTGTACTCTTTTTCATTTAGCTTACGCCACGCATTCTGAAATTTTCGAAATATATCTGGGTGAGGTGCAGTGCTTGTGCCCATCTTACAATTAAACACTTCTTTTAAAAGTATTTCAAAGATATGGTGACGGCATGCTAAGTAAAGAAGATTTTTCCCTAGTAACTGCTCTAGTACAATGCAGGTTCCCTTATGACTACCAGTATTTACTGCCGTCGTATCAAAACACATTCCCTGAATCTTTTCAGCTGATCCCCACTGCTCAACTGCTGCTAATACAGATTTAGCTTGTGTAATTCCTGTACTATCTTCAATGTATGGAACCCCTATCAACTGTTCTTCATCGCCACAAGATATTAAAATTGCTAACCTGTACTGCTTATGCTAAGTGTGGACTCCAACTCTACATGTTGTTCGTTAACTTAAAGTAAAATAAACGCGTTAGCTAATAACTTCAACATTGAAAAATTAAAACACGAACTTACCTGTATTTGTGTTTTTTTTAAACCATGCCATCTCAGACGCTAGCCTCGATTCTTTTCGCTTTTCTGCTCTTACAAATTTCATGTCAATGCCTCCCATGCAGCCAGGTCGTCCTTTACCTCTCTGGAGTGACAAAAACCGTCTATCTTCTTTCGAAATCTTATTAAGAGCATTCTGGTGGGATATGTCAAATAATTCGTTAAGGGTTGAATTGCAATATTCCACTTTTTGATTTTGAGCAGCACTTGAAGATCTTGAAGCAGTTTTTTGTAACTTTCTCCACTCGTCATACAGTCTTTCTAGCTTTGCGACACAATGGCAAATTTCTTTAGTCGGTATCTTTGCCTTTTCCCAAAATATGATAACTTCCTTTATTGTAAGTTTAGCAGCTTCTTTATTATTTAATTTAACTTTGCGCATATTATAAAATAAACTACGAAGGACTTGAACATTTTATGGTAATTTACTTCCAGTAATTTGGCGAGACATGTGACCAATTAAAAAAATTTTGTCTTTCTGCCTTGACGTCATACTAGCTGCTAATTTGGAAGTTGATGGTAAATCCATATGTATATCTTAAATCTTTCCAAATCTACAAAAGAAACGCGTAAAACGAAGACTTCATGAAATTTGATACGTTACATTACAGAGTGCAGCACTATCTACAGAGTTTATAACATACAATAGAAAAAATGGAAATCCCCGAATTCTAATTATTTTTCTACACGTTATTTCAAAAAAGAAGCAATGCACAAGTACAGTGGTGGTCTTTACTGAGTGTTGGTCAGTTTCATGTACGCTTGCCATCCAAGGTTGCTACCTAACCGCATTTTGTTTATTCTTTCGTATATCGACGCAATTTTGGTACATGGATAGTATGCTTCATTCTAAGGTTTTTCACCTGGGTGTTGCCACTTGGGGAGCGTTACGGGGTTGCCACCTATTTGGTTTTTTTGAAAATATATTTTTGAAAGCTACAACTGCGAGGAATACCGAGCAAGCTCGGTCACCCAGGTACTATGTATCTCAAGTACCAAAAAGTGTATTAGATGGTAAAGGTTTTTTATTTGCAATTTGTAAAATGTAGACAAGGATTTCGTCGGCTTAGGTCGCAAAGGTGCTAAGTCCACCTTTTGGGTTTTTTCAGGTTTTGATGCAGAATGCTAGAAACAGTTAATATACACTACTTACATCATGAATTGCATAACAATTCTGTTTTTAAATGCGTTTTTTGTATTGATTAGAAAAGGTGCTAAGTCCACCAATGAAAGGAAAAGGTGCTAAGTCCAAGCGAATTTGAAAATTTAAAGTTAAAGTATATGTGGCGTATTCAAATTCGAAAAATAGTAGCTAATAAAGTTAGCGTGGGTTTTTTGACACAATTTCCAACGCCCTATATGTCATAAAAACCGACATAAACTTAAGTACCTACTTTATTTCGATTATGAATGCATATGTTAAATGGGATCCTCTACCTCAGCTGACCTCACTTCTCCTTTTTAACTGACACATAACTTTTTGACCTTGATTAGTAAAGACAAATGTTTGGGCTATCATATTCAGACTTCCAAGAACCTAAATCACATTTACTTGTCGACTTTCACAAAAGTCCATTTTCGTCAAAAGTTGTGCAATAAAATCTACTCCTGCTTTTCTGCTATGAATCGGCGATAGTAAAACGCCGTTGTGTGATCAAAAGAAATGTCTAGGCTTTTAGAATAATGTATTTTGATCCAAATATTGTTACTAATTGCAGAGTAACAGAGCTTCAAAAAATAGGTCATTTGAACTTTAAGCGTGGATTGTGGTAGAACTAGGCTTAATGTAATAAATCTAAGACCAGGTAAAAATTCTACGGAAGAACCTCTAAGAACCCTCATACTAAGAAAATTGCTTTGGTTCACTCGCAGGTGTTTTGATTTGGGAAAAGGTGCTAAGTCCAGTGAAAAAAATTAAAAGTAGCTGGCAAAAAGGTGCTAAGTCCCAAAAATGCATATAACTCGGCGAAAATTAAAAGTTTTTGTTTTTTTATGAGCGTCCACTTATTGTACTCTAAAATTGAGTAACATGACGTAAAAAACCGAAATCCCTAATTTAAATTTATGTTTTTATATTGTTTTTTGTCTCTCCTGTAAAATTTGAAAAATGGTACTTAGCACCGTTGCGACCTAAGCCGACGATTTAATCTTTTATTGCGACCACCCTGACGTTTTTTTATCAATGCTAAATACTGCTAAAAATAACCAAAAATTAATGCCAATTAAGTTTCCATACTTTAATGATGAAAAACTTAGATTTTTTAGAAAATCGCTGTTTTTTCCTTACTTTGACCTCGATGAGGCACGTCTTAACGTAATCGGACTGGCCTGAAACTTTGTATTTATCATTTTCTAGCTTACTACCATATTTAAGGGGGGTGTCACATTGGAAATTCCAAAATTGATTTCTTGTAACCACCCTAGTGAGCAATCACAAGCAACCATGGTTCAACCGAGGAGTACTTCAGGCCATAAAAGATAGAAATAAAAGATATCACATTTGGAAGAAAACTTCTAAAGCTGATGACTGGCAGGTCTATAAGGTATTGAGAAATACCGCGACGAGAAAAACTAGGGAGGCCAAAAGGTGTTATATCCAAAATAAACTTGATGTTTGCCTGCCTCCAAAGGTTCTCTGGAACAATTTGAAAAACTTGGTATTAAGTCTAATTTGAAACCTGATGTAAACGTTATGAATGCTTTCGTTGCTACAAAGCTACCAGATGAAGGTGAGTATCATATTACCAGCGTTGACTCTTTGGATAATGATTTTCGTATATTCACCTTTACAATGATGAATGCTTTCGTTGCTACAAAACTACCAGATGAAAGTGAGTCTCATATTACCAGCGTTGACTCTTCGAATATTGATTTCCGTATATTCAGCTTTACAAATGTAACTGAGTCTGAAACTATTCAATCTATACTTACGATAAAATCAAATGCCGTAGGTGAAGATAAAAGAAGTCTAAGATTTATTAAACTTATTTTACCATATGTTGTTTCTGCTTTAACGCATATTTTAAATTTTGCAATAACATCTCTAACCTTTCCCGATGCTTGGAAGGTAGCTAATATTATACCTGTTCCGAAAAAGGGTAATGCTTCATTGCCATGTGACTTTCGGCCTATCAGCACCCTCCCCTGTTTATCAAAGATTTTCGAAAAGCTCTTGTCAGCACAGATCGTGAAGTATCTTACTGATGAAAGTCTGTTGTCGAGAAATCAATCAGGTTATCGTACTGGACATAGCTGTTCTACCGCTATGCTTAAGGTTTTAGAGGAGATTCGACCTAAATTTGATACCGGTGATCTGACTATTCTTACACTGTTAGATTTTTCCAAAGCTTTCGACACGGTCTGCCATAAAATTCTGCTTCAAAAGCTCGAACAATATTTTAGATTTGCAAGGGGTGCTGTAAAGCTCATAGGAAGCTATTTGACAAACCCTATAACTTTCGGCTCCACTTGGTTTCGTGATGGATTTGGTCTACTGAATAAATGAAGACTTAGAAGCTATTTATCAATGGTCCAAAACAAACAAACTCTACCTTAATGCATCCAAAATGCAGGCGATTGCCATATCTCACTATCCATATAATCTTGACGATGTCTCTCCAATTATTCTAAATGGAAATGTTGTGAAATATGTGAAAACGGTTAAAACACTTGGGTTTATATTAAATAAGCAACTTACTTGTGTTGATCATGTGAATTCCTCAATCAGTAAGCTATATTATATGTTAAGACATTCATGGAAGACAGCCTTTTTTATTCGGGAAGATATTAAACTCAAACTTGTGCTAGATATACATATTTGTCTTAAGAGGAAACATGATCATATTTCAAACTTTTCCAGAACCATTCTCCAATGTAGTTTAACAGTTTTCTTTGACCGCCGCTTACTATTTTTGTCTCATACACAGAGTAATATATCAATTAACAAAACGAATGTTTTGTCTTTTTGTGCTCTCGCTCAGGAGCACTTTCTTTATTGAAGATCAAAAATATACTTAACTAATTTACAAAAATTTTCTTATTTATACTAGCATTGTGCCTGCGCTGCAACTGCACATGCCCTATTTTCCCTATGTGCTGGAAATATTGGAAAGTATTTCCTATGTAAATGATTTTGTTGTTGCATTTTTCAGTGCGACCTATATTCGCATAATGTTGGCTCGACATGTTACCGTATGGCCGGTTCAGGTTTGGATGTATGTGATATGTCAACACATGGATTGGCGGCATGCCGCTTTGAAATGCTTGAGTGGCCAAATACTCAAGTGACATACTTTTCGACTGTTGCTTAATCGTTTTTGGACAAAAACGCTTAGCTTTGCATTCATAATTTATTAAGTGCGATCGGACTTGGGTTAGCGATCATATTGCGCAAAGTGCTTTGGAAATTTTATTTGGGTTGGCCGAAATATGAGTAGTAGTATTTCGGCAAAAAGATTAAAGAATTTTTTGTAAGCTATTTGCTTAGCTGTAAACAATTTATGAGACTAATTTATGGTATGGGAACGACTGGCTTGTGCTAAGCGGACAACGTGGGTGGTATCAGTTACTTAACCAATTGTAAGTGATAAAAATGGATAATTTATTGGATGGAATCGGCTAGCTCATGGTAGACGATCCGCTTGTGGGCGACGAGGGTGGTATTAACTTGTTCCAAGTTAACTCTTCCCCTCTTAAGTCGAGTGTCCGCAATCGACATAAAAATTCTAATTGCTTAAAAAGTTATTACGGATTGACTTTTAATTGTAAAAATGGACCACTTTTTATGCTTGTGGTGTCTCGCGTTGGCAATTGCAGTTCAGGCGATATATAGAATTTAATTTTATATTTGTAAATGTATATGAAAATAAAGATTGACATAATGATAATGAATGTAATTAGTAGGTCTGAACTTAAACTAGTTAGGTGTACATTTATATTCTTATCTACTAGAAACTTAATATGTTCCTTTTGTTTTATTTGTTCAATATATAGTTTTTCTAATTTTAGCTCAGTTGTTGTGAAATTGTTTGTTTTGTTTTCTTTAATTTTTGTAATTTTGCTATTCTCGCATGTATTATTTGCAATTATTAATTTACAATTCTCAAATTTAATTATTAAAGTTCCTGTTGGAATAATTTTTAAACTATTGCAATTATGGTCGATATCTGAATTAAAATTTTTAAATATTAATATTCCTGGTGTTACCTCGACAATATTTGTTTTAGACGCTAGACCTAGCTTACAGCTGCCTTCTTTAAGTTTCAAAATATTTATAATGCATTCATCTTCTACAATTTGTAAATTTTTTTCCATGTTGTTTTCTACAAATATATTATATACATTGTTACTTTCGTCTATGCCCTCATCCAGGAGCCATGGGTGGTCGGGCACAACATTTGCGGGCTGAAGGCCGCAGGGTTTACACTAGTAAGTGGAGCCTCAGTAGGGAAACCTAGGGCATGCATCCTATTGAAATCTAATATACATGCCTTATTTCTTCCTCAATTTAGCGACGATGTTACGACATCCGTGCAGGTAGAGGTCAATGGAACGACATGCACGCTCGTCAGCTGGCTTTGGATAAAGCCTCCCCCATTAAAAGGGCGAGGGGTAAGCAAAAACCACCCTGGTGGAACCCCAATTTAGATAGGTATAGGAAGCTTTGAAGACAAGCTTTTAATCATTCCCACCGCAGCCGGTTCTACGTACCGGAATGACCCGGGTTTTACCCCGCCAATGGCTGTTATTTCAGTGTAACCCTGTCCAATTTGTCCAGTCCCGCTCCTATATTGAAGGGCTCAGAACCAAAAGGATCTAAGTGACATATTTTTTGAAATTGAGTTATACCCATATTTGTATAGTAAAATATAGTGTTTACTTGTTGGCAAAGAGATCCGAGTCATTTCGGACATTGTAGTGCCATCTATTTCCCATACAATAAACGCTCTACCCAGATTTTACAAAGAATTTTCAAAAGGCAGTAAACTTTAAACTTGAATATCTCAAATCAATTTCGGAGTCACTTAGATCCATTTGGTTCTGAGCCCTTCAATTGTCATCCTCGGAGCAATCCCTTGCAGCAGGGTTGCTCCAATGTCTCTTTCTACGGGCTGGTATCGAATCCAACCCCGGACCAAGAGACTGGATCTGCTGCGTCTGCTGGAAGAAAATACATTCCGTTCAATGAGGTAAATGCAAGAGATGGTTGCATAGATCTGGATGCTCAGGGCTTAACCCTGCCATCCCCAGAACCCGTACTTTTTTTTAGTACTTTTGAGGCACCATGTTGATCGCGCGCAAACGCTTCCCGCAGTTCTCGTAGCTCCGGCGCACACACACCGCACCTACCATCATGAAATGGCCACAACAGTGGCCCGGTCTTCACGACCTGCAGCCTTGCTGCTCCCGCCTCACCTCAGTCCCCACTCTCCTCCCCCCCCTACTTCCAGCATGCACGTGGGTCAGGAACATAACCTCCTCGTACCTTTCACCACTTGCACTGTTTGTCGCCAAAGACTATATACGCCTGCGGCATCGGTTAAGTGCAATAACTACCTTGGCCTGTGCCACATCCATATGTGCTCTGGGCTAGCAAACAGAAACCTTTGGACGGATGCATTTATTGCCCCTTGCTGCAGTACTCAGCCGCCCTCCACGCCACACAACATCGGCCAAGGCGCGCTGAACCCTAGACTGCGTCACAGCTTGGGACTATCCTCCATCTAGGCAACCGCATCCGTCCCTTACCCCCAGCATGCCTCCACCCTCCCTCCCGACACACTTCAAAATCCTACAGCTGAACTGCAACGGGTTAGCTGGAAAGATCGCCGAGATAACAGACTTTATGAAGTCGAACAACATTAAACTGGCCGCCATTCAGGAGACCAAACTGAATGCTAACTCGGACTTACGTACTCGAGATGGGTACAATGTACATAGGAAAGACCGTCCCAGCGGTCATGGGGGCGGCCTCGCATTCATTACAAACCATACTGTACAGTATAACCTATTTGCCCCTGACGTTGACCCCAGGGACTCTACCCTTGAATGCCAGGGCATAGCAGTCCGGACAGGCGACGTCGACCTGCGAGTGTTAAATATATACATTCCCCCTGTTACGTGCTGTCCCCGTGATTATCGCCCTGATATTAGGGCGTTGCTAAGGGGCGATAACTGCCTCATCCTAGGTGATTTCAACGCACATCACGATCTCTGGCACTCCAACTTGCCAGCAGATAGCAGAGGGCACGCACTCGCAGAGCAAATAGATAATTTGGCATTCTGTACATTGAATGGAGATGCCCCCACTAGGGTGGCAGGTAACTGCCACAGTTCGCCAGACATCTCTATTTCAAGTGCGGGCCTTATCAACCACGTTAACTGGCAACCTATGCTTACACTGGCATCAGACCACCTACCCATCCTACTAGACATCGAACGACCGTCCGACTTCATAACGACAGAAAAACGAACGTACATCAACTTCAGTAAAGCGGACTGGGACCGCTTCACGGACTTTACAGAGCACTCCTTCGCTGACCTACCCACACCGACGGACGTATGCAAGGGTGAGAAAAGGTTTCGCAAAGTCATCGTTTCAGCCTCTGGCCGCTTCATCCCTGCTGGCAGAATCCCGGTAATTCGGCCGAATTTCCCTGCGGAAGCAGCGGCAATGGCAAGAGAACGTGACCAAGTGAGACTCTTGAACCCCGCAGATCCAAGAATAAAGGATCTCAACGCAGAATTCCGTCGGACTGTCAATGATCATAAATTGAAAAAGTGGAAAGAACACCTAGAGTCATTTAACCTCTCCGGCGGTGTCGGCAAACTGTGGTCGACAGTCAAGGCCCTATCCAACCCGACCAAACACAATGACAAGGCCGCCATTGCTTTCGGCGATAACGTCAAGTCGGACCCCAGGAAGTGCGCGAGCGCATTCTGCTGGCAATTTATACTGCATTCTCCTGCGGATAGGGCTAAGAGAAAAGCCATCCGCGCCCATTGTCGTCTGTCGGCTCTATTCAACCTCTCACTGACCACCTTCGTTATACCAGACATCTGGAAACACGCGACTGTGGTCCCCCTCCTAAAACCTGGGAAGCTGGCGAATGAAGGAGATTCATATTCCGATATCTCTCCTTTCGCCGGTAGTGAAGTTGTTAGAGGCTATTCTGCTCCCATACTATACTGCAAACCTGCAGCTGGCCAATCATTAACATGGCTTCCGTAAAAACCATAGCACAACATCAGCATTGAATGCCATCACGACGCAGTCGGTCGGCTGGCGTCAGTGCAGTTTCGAAACGAGAGATGTAGACCTAGAAGAATTAGACAAGGGGTTCTGCATGGTGGTGTCCTTTCACCCCTTCTGTTTAACTTCTACATCTCGAGCCTCCCTCTCCCACCAGAGGGGGTCTCCATAGTTTCGTACGCTGACGACTGCACTGTGATGGCCACAGGCAAAGGACCTTCCACGGACGAACTCTGTACTAGACTAAACGACTACCTGCGCGATCTTTCCCGCTTCTTCACAGAGCGGAACCTGACTCTGTCCCCGACTAAATCTATGGCGACGCTATTTACCACGTGGAATGCGCAGATGGGACAGGAGTTGAATGTTCACGTAGATGGTGTTGCACTACCTACTGTTAACCACCCCAAAAATTCTAGGGGTTACATTCGACAATAGCCTCACCTTGCAAATTGCAGGTCTGCCAAAACACCGCCATCAGAATTGCGACGGGCTGTTTGCTTATGTCTCCTGAGTCTCATCTTCACCAGGAGGCTCAAATGCTCAACGTTCGCGAGCATGCGGAACTTTTAAGTAGGCAGTTCCTTCTGAGCTGTCACCGACCCAGTCATCCAAATCGACAGCTATTGGATGAAACTCCACCCCCTAGATACATAAGGAAACATCTCCGAGAGCATTATGATGAGATCCGGCATCACATTTCGTTGCCGTTTGATCTGCGGGACCATAGGCGGGCCCTAAAAGACCTCCACACTGAGTCGGTGGACAGTTCCCTCAGGTCCCGGCCTGTGAACCCCGTTATTGATGCCCAACCACCTGTTCTTGCTGAGGAAGAAGGTGTCCTTCCGAGGGAGACTAGAGTCATGCTGGCACAACTTCGGTCTGGATATTGCAACAGGCTGAACTCCTATCTGTCCAGACTGAACCCCACCATACCGAAAACATGCCCTGCATGCGGTATGGCCCCCCATGACACGCAACATCTCTTTTCGTGTTCTTCAGAACATACTCCTCTAACTCCCCTATCACTTTGGTCCAACCCTGTTGAAACAGCGCGTTTCGTTGGACTTCCGTTAGAAGAGCCCGATGACAACTAGGAGTGTTCTGGCCCTTTGGGCAGGGCGAAGCACTGCTAACAACAACAACAAGCTTTAATAGTGCTAAGGCCTCGAGGGAGGCTTCAAAGTGGGATGCGTATAAGGAGCACCTGAGAAAGTACAAAGGAGTACTCAGGAAATCTAAGAGAACCTCCTGGAGAGATTTCTGTAGTGGTATAGGGTCTGTGTCGGAGGGTTCTAGGTTACGGAAAATTATATCAAAATCACCTCGTGGTGGACCGGGGTGTTTGAAAAGGCTGGATGGGACTTGGACGAATACGGGGGAGGAAACGTTGCAACTCCTCCTTGATACTCACTTTCCAGACGCGGAAAACGAGCGTAGGTACCTAGCTGATACAAGTCAGGGAGCATTTGACCTAGGGCAGTACGTAACTAATGAAAGAATAGAATGGGCCATTTTGTCATTTAAGCCTTTCAAAGCATCGGGGCTTGACGGTATAGCACCAATACAGCTCCATCAGTCCATGGTACAGTGTATACCGTGGCTGCGGGCTATCTACATGGGAGTGCTGACCTTTTGTTACATTCCTAACACCTGGAAGAGTTCCAGCGTAATCTTTATACCTAAGGCGGGTAGAATATCTCACGTTGGCCCGAAAGCTTTTAGACCAATAAGTCTGGCGTCATTCCAACTCAAGGTTCTCGCAGCATGCTTATATGAAAGGTAGATCCTCAGAAACAGCATTGCATGAAATTGTTTGGCACATCGAAAAATCTTTGGCCGATAAAGAATTTACACTAGTAGCCTTCTTGGATATTGAGGGGGCTTTTAATAATGTCACTCCGGATGCCATCACGGAAGCTCTGACGACCTTGGATATTGAACCCTGGTTAGTGTCTCTTGTGAACCAAATGCTGACGAGCAGGAGGGTGCAAGCTGTTCTAGCCGGGGTGACGGTAGGTAAATTCGTCAACAGAGGCACACCGCAAGGTGGGATCCTCTCTCCTCTTCTATGGGTAGCTACAGTAAATGGACTGCTGGAGACCCTGGCGGTGGAGGGGGGGTCCAAGGTCATTGCGTACGCGGATGACCTTGCGGTGGTTGTAAGTGGTAAATACCCGCAAACGCTTTGTGACATCATGCAGAGAAACCTTAGGTTAGTGGAAAGGTGGGCCGGTGGTAAAGGTCTAGGTGTTAACCCGACCAAAACAGAGCTGGTCCTGTTTACTAGGAAATACAAAATTCCGACGCTGCAGCTACCAGTGGTAGGTAATGTCACCCTCAAACTTATCGATTCCGCTAAGTTCCTGGGTGTCATTATCGATAAAAAGCTCTCATGGAAAGAGAACATCCAGGAGCGTGCTAAAAAGCTTTAGTGGCCCTATACGCTTGTAGGGGGGACGTAGGGCAAAAATGGGGGTTGACCCCCAAAGTTACACAATGGCTCTACACCGCTGTGGTTAGACCGATTCTTTTGTATGGAGTCCTAGTCTGGTGGACGGGACTGGAGAGAAACTCCAATACTATCCTAATGCAAAGAGTGCAGAGACGCGAAAGTATACTTCTACTGGCTATCTCCCTGTAGTGGAATGCACTGTATAATTGTATTCTTTGACTGATCTTTCTAATAATTCACTGAAAGTTTCATGCATTTTTTCGCATTGGAGACATCGCATTATTTCCTGTAGGGTAGAGTGGAATCGTTCCACCTGACCATTTGAGCAACTTGTGTACGGTGCTGTTCGGTAAATATCTATGCCAAACTCGTTTTCCATCATAAAATTTATTTCTTCTGATTTAAATGATCTCTCATTATCCATGACTATCTTCTCTGGTACGAGTGAAAAAAGAATGTCCCTCAATGGTGGTTTTATATCTTCGGTGGCTCTAGATTTAATAGGCTTTGCAATTGCGTATTTAGAAAACTTATCTACTGCGGTTAAAATTAACTGCTTTCCCATATGAAGTATATCAATATGTACTATTTGACCTGGGAATGTAGGGATAGGTGTTGATTGGATTTGGGGCTTTGCCGGATGGCGATCATATTTGTTTTCTTTGCAAGTCACGCAATTTTTTTTTAATTTTTTTGATTTTCGATGCCATACCTGTAAAATAATATTTTCCTAAAATTTGAGTTTTATTTTCTTTAGAATTTCTATGAGCTCTCTTATGCTCTTTTATTATCATCTCCTGTTGTCTGTGGTTATCAGGTATGTCCTCCACCATTCCTTGAGTGAACCTTGTTTTATATTTGCTAAAATGTAGTGGGTAGAGTGTCTGCATTTTTCCCATCACGAATTGTTCAGTTTTGATACAATTAATGACTGAAGGGTTTAAATATTTTTTCAAGATTGATAACAAAATCTGTTCCGAATATTCCGTTTGTGCTATCACAAGGCGGTGATATGTAGGAAACACGATTTTAAATTCGAAAGATGGCCTACTATCTATATTTAAAAAAATTTGATTTTTGAAGGCATTTATTGGTCCTTCGACGCTGTAAATTAAATTGTGTGATGAACTGTCATCTGATCTTGATGCTACCGATAGGCTGTTAACTTGTGATTGCTCAACAGGTATCCTTGATAGGGCATCAGCGACAACATTCTGTTTACCAGGCTTGTAACACAATTCGTACCTATACTCTTCTAATGCTGCTTTCCACCTTTTCATTTTTGCATTATTGTTCTTATTGCTCAATGCGTATGTGAGCGGTTGGCGATCAGTGAATATTTGAATTCTAGCTGACCCATAGAGATAATTTCTAAGTGATTTCAAGGCCCATATTATAGCCAACATTTCCTTTTCATTAGCCGCATAATGCTTCGGCCTTATTTAATGTTCTTGAAATGAATGCTATAGGCTTTGACTCTTTGCTAGTTTAGCGTAATCTTTTATAAACTTCCTGTAGTACCCGGACATTCCGAGGAAACTACGAAGTTCATTTATGGTTTTTGGTTGTGGGAAATTCGCTATCGCTTCCACCTTTACGGGGTTGGTTTTTACGCAAGACATTTTTTTTTGCAAGACATTTAGTGATTGCTAACCAATCCAACGGCGTATTGTATGATTCTAATGCCGTATCGGCATTGCCTGTAATTTTGTTTCGGATAACGCTGAGAATCCCGTAATATTTTGGGGTTCCCTTTTCCTTTAGTGGCTCGTAAATACTGAGTATTCTGTCCACACTTTTTTTCCATGAATTAAACTCTTCAGGGCGACTGGAGAAATCTTTAAGGCATTTAACTACGTCTGGAATTTTATCCAGTTCTCCCAGATTACCCCGATGCCTATCTTCTATGGTTTGGTTAGTTGTTGTACTAAGAAAGGAGTTTGGGTTAAGTGTGGCCTGGACTACGCCTGGCCCCTGTTGCTGGAGAATACTCGTTGCTATATCGGTTATCAGGTTTTTTAGGTCGTATACACTTAGTTGTCCGTTACTTGGTGCCGAAGGATGGAAGGACTGAGTAAATTGTTTGGGTTTGACATGTTGAAAATTATGCGTTTATCCCTCTTAATAAATTTCTATTCTAATTTCCGAACTTTGGAAAAAAATAAGTTATATTTTAGAAATTAGCGATATTTAATTTCTCTTCACACACTATTCTTTCCAAACAAATTTCCCTTCCTTTTTTTCTTAAAATTTTCTCCTTTTTACTGGACTTTAGGCAGAATGATTTAGTAATTAATTTTTCCCCAAAATTTTCTCTTTTTATGTGTCTCTAAATATGTGTATTACTTAATTTTTAAGCTTATGTTAAATAAAAAAAATTTTGCTTTTATATTTTTCCTCACTGTTGGGGGTTGGTGTAATTTTGCCTAGCGCCTGTCTTTTCTTGGTCTGGGGCTTTTTCCTTTTATTCCACTTCCACTGCGCGCGAATGTGTTTTCAAATTGCTGCGTTTTTTCCTGGTTGGCTTTCTTTGTAGTTCAATTATTTTTGTTGGTGGTTAGTGTAATTTTTCCTTTTATTCCACTTCCACTGCGCGCGAATGTGTTTTCAATTGCAGCGTGTTTCCTGGTTGGCCTTTCGTTTTATTCCACTCCCACTGAAATCAACGCAAATCCTCCCAACTTTTTCAATTGTTGAAGTTTCAATATTTGTTCACAATTTTTATACCTAGTAGTGCTTCGCACACAAGGTATATTCACTTCATTGGCCTAACGGTAGTATGTAACGGCATAAACGAATCGAGATAGATATTGACTTATATATATCAAAATGTTCAGGAGGAAAAGAGAAATTGATTGAGCCATGTCCGTCCGTCCGTCCGTCCGTCCGTCTGTGAACACGATAACTTGAGTAAATCTTGAGATATCTCAATGAAATATGGTATGTAGGTTCCTTTTCACTTATCTCCGAACGCTATTGAAAATAGGCAAAATCGGTTAAAAGCCACGCCCTCTTTCTATATATATAATATTTTCGAAAATACAAAAAGAGTGATTATTCAGTACATAATACACCTATAAGGATAATATTTGGTATGCACTTTAGCGTTAAGGCAACAAATACATTTTTTAAAAAATTTTTAAAAAGGGGCGTGGTACCGCCCACTTTTGATATAGTCAAGTTTGGAAATATTATTAATCATAAATCAAAAACCGCTCAAGATAGCAAAACAAAATTCAGCACACATATTTATATTAATACAAGCAATATTTCGAAAAAAAATTATTGAAATCGGGTTAGGTCCACGCCCAATTTTATACGAAAGATTTTGAAAAGGATCATAGATATATTGAATATGCTATAACTTTGCTTAAACTAGCTGTATATCATTTCTATTTCACCTCTGAAGTGTTCGTGGGCAAAGAAAGTCGAAAGCACAAAATTTTTGGAAAATGGGCGTGGCCCCGCCCCTTTATGGGGGATTATTCCACAAAACTTTACATGCCATAACTCCGGTAAAAAATGACTTATTGGAACGATATTTAGAAAAAGTGTTCAACATATAAAGCTAACTCCTTGCTGTAAAAATAAACAAAATCGGTGAACGGACACGCCCACTTTTTGAACACAGTTCTAAAAAATTTCTTCGTAAAATTAAAATCGCGATATTTCCATAATTGTATAAGTTATTTAAATAAGATTTTACACACATAATAAGCTTTTTAACCAAAACTAAACTGTATACAAATTTTGTGGATTTTGGGGAAGTAGGCGTGGCGCCGCCCACTTTTTAGCATAAAAGCTCTGCTATTTTCAAAAGCGATTGCTTGGAATTTCAAGAATGTATTTCAATGAAATTTTGTGAGATACTTCCCAATAGTATCTAGTATACTCCTGCCAAAAATTACGCAAATCGAATAACAAACAAGCAAGATTTACGGGCAAGTAGTTAACACTCTACTGCCTTTTTTTTATTAATTTTTTTTATTTTCATACCTTTCATGAACATGAGGAAAGGTATTTATATTTTGTTATTTAGTAATAATTTAATTTACCACTCACAACAGAAGTGTTTTTATCGAAAACAATCAGTTGCCTTTATAACAAATTTTCAGTTATTAAAATAGGCCTGAGTAAATTATGATACCAAAACAGATCACTACTAGGTATTTAATGTTCGGTTACACCCGAACTTAGACTTCCTTACTAGTTTTAAATTACTTTACATATATGAAAGAAGAAAATAAAATTAATCGCAAATTTCTTTAGGCTCTTGAAAATTTTCTACGTCTTTGCCTTTTTTTTTGAATGTTTTTCTATGCCGCGGGCTGGTACGTTATACCACTACGGGGCCCACTTCACAGGACCTTCACTTGCTTATTTTTATCGCGAGTCGTTACTTGGTATTTTCAGGACTTTTACACGTTTATTTTTTATCGCGAGTCCTTACTTGGTATTTTCAGGACTTTTACACGTTTATTTTTTCCGGGAGCCTATTTAGCTCGGGCGCAAATTAACAAAACGAATGATTTGTCTTTTTGTGCTCTCGCTCAGGAGCACTTTCTTTATTGAAGATCAAAAATATACTTAGCTAATTTACAAAAATTTTCTTATTTATACTAGCATTATGCCTGCGCTGCAACTGCATATGCCCTATTTTCCCTATGTGCTGGAAATATTGGAAAGTATTTCCTATGTAAATGATTTTGTTGTTGCATTTTTCAGTGCGACCTATATTCGCATAATGTTGGCTCGACATGTTACCGTATGGCCGGTTCAGGTTTGGATGTATGTGATATGTCAACACACGTATTGGCGGCGTGCCGCTTTGAAATGCTTGAGTGGCCAAATTCTCAAGTGACATACTTTTCGACTGTTGCTTAATCGTTTTTGGACAAAAACGCTTAGGCTTGCATTCATAATTTATTAAGTGCGATCGGACTTGGGTTAGCGATCATATTGCGCAAAGTGTTTTGGAAATATTATTTGGGTTGGCCGAAATATGAGTAGTAGTATTTCGGCAAACAGATTAAAGAATTTTTTGTAAGCTATTTGTTTAGCTGCAAACAATTTATGAGACTAATTTATGGTATGGGAACGACTGGCTTGTGCTAAGCGGACAACGTGGGTGGTATCAGTTACTTAACCAATTGTAAGTGATAAAAATGGATAATTTATTGGATGGGATCGGCTAGCTCATGGTAGACGATCCACTTATGGGCGACGTGGGTGGTATTAACTTGTTCCAAGTTAACTTATCTTCGTACACCGGAATATCTGTTTGAAAAACTTACATTTGCACAATCATCTCGTACTTGTAACCTTATTGCACCGCATTTTCAATACTCAGCAACATCAAGAATGTTTTTCGTTAGGGCTGTGCAGTTGTGGAATGCTTTGCCCAACAAAGTAAAATGAGAATCTAATCTGAGGCACTTCAAATTCGCTGTAATTGCCATACTTTCTTACTGAACTATCTACAATTTACTTAATTTTGTGTTCTTTTTCTTTTATTAAATTGGATTTTCATGCTATTAATACTTTTAATTTGTCTCTACATTTAGTAATTAATTTGTACTAGAAATAAGTAAAAAAATCTATGTGACACTGTAAAAGACTATGTCTTATTTATGTATATCTAAATAAAATAAATAAATAAATAAATTGTTGGCAATTCAAAAATTCAAATGTGCAAAAAAATAACAATAATAACAATGTTGGTGCTGCTTCTGCTGATGCTAATACGCCTCTTGTCACAGTTTCTAGTGAGAGCGAACGCAATACCGGTACTACTGCTTTTGATGGTAATACGATTGTTGTTGCTGACGCTGCTGTCAGCGACTCTTCTGAAATCTCATGGGATAACAATAATACTGGCAGTGCTGTTGCTGGCACTAACGCTGCAGCAACTGTTGAAAATTCTGCTTCTGCTGAAGTGTTGATGTCGCTGCTTCTGGTTCTGCCGGGGGCAGTTCGTCAGGTACTCACGATGACAATACTCAAGCAGAAAGAACAGCTGATCAGTTGCAAGACTGTTGACGACATGATGTACAGTGTACTACTGCTTCTAACAAGCGTCATAAAAAAGCCACCCATCGTAATCATCGTATAACCGGCTCTTATGTTGAATCCCAGCTGGGTGTAAATGTTCGTCGCAAATGGCTGCATTTATGGTCGTTTGTACCCACCGTAACATCTGATGATATAATTGCTTATGTGGCTAATCAAGCGGATGTTAATTCTAGTTCACTATTGTGTTATAAGCTTCGCCGAATTGGTACTGACTCATAATATTTCCCGGAGTAGTCTAGATGGTAATGTCTTTCTTACACCATCCAATGTTACAATTCTCTCCGAGGAGCGACACTGAAGATCCTTCATCAAACATGGCATATGAGGCAATTTTACCTAAAGATCCTGACAAAAATATGGTAACGACTTTAAAAAGATTAGCTACCTGATCTTCACGACAATTTAGGATGTGTTCTCGGTTGACTTGCGGCGAAGACTGTGACCCAACATCTTTATGTAACAATTGATGGTGCATACTCTTGCAATTATTTACAACACATGGCTTACGGCACAATGTAGCAAGCTGTGTCCTTTAGACAAGCATCCAAAACAAAATCGCTGTTGTTTTACAAGTGACCATCTGGCTGTCAAATTAAGTGATCTATATTGATTGCATTCTGTTATTACACGAGTTTCGCTGCAAGAAGGACATTTTGGCTGCTCCACACTGCTATATAAAACCCTGCGAGTTGAACCCCCACCTGAACCAGTCTGACGGTTAGCGTACGTATTTGAGCGCGGCGGCGGTAACGTTTGTTGGTTGGGACATCAGGAGTTTTCGCTAGTTCCAGGCATAATAGCTATGACTTTGGCGAGATCACTTAACCAATCTGAAAATGTAACCACAGTTGGGAATGGAGAAATGTTAGGGCATACCCACTCCACTCAAACTGTTTCGAAGTCGAAGTCTCGATACCAGCTGGTCCAGTAGTGAGGGATTCAAAAGGTGGTGCTCGCTCTTAGCAGATTTAAAAAATGATGAAATATTCCGAACACGATTTGCAAATTCTAGGACTTGATCCAGGCGATTGTCGCTAATTGCAGGAAACTGTTGTACTCTTTGCAGCTGAGATCGTATTAATAAATCCTGCAGGCCGAAGTTGAATTCCAGCTCCTTTATAATTTTTGGAACGTAGTTGACGTTACTGCTCGCTTTGCATTGCCTTGGAGCGCCTTTTGTAGACGCATAAGGTTCTGCCTATTATTGTATGAAAATCCCGCCGTCGTATCATTGACATTTGCCATGAATAGTGGCCAATCCTTTGGATTTCCATCGAAAGTAGGTAGCGGGTATAGACGAGCTGCATGACCTTCCATGAGCAGCATTGCAGATGACGATGTGCGTGGCTGCGCTGATGGTAACGCTAGTTGTGGTGCTGTTTGCGGTATTTGTGAAGGTAAAGCATGGGCCTCTCTGGTCGGCCCCAAGTTGTTAGTAGTGGCATTATTTGTCTCTGCATCGGTCCGCGCTCGAAGTTGTTGCACCTGCGGCTTGCTGACGAGTTATCATATTTTCGGAAAGTTACAGTTGTTCAAATTAGCGCTGAAAGAATTGACTACTGCTGAATGATGCAGCCCGATTTGACATTATCCAAATGCACGGAGTTGACGGTGACGCTGTGCTCGTATGCAAGTACAGTAGAATCGCGCAAAAGTTAACTCGCGAGAAAGTTAAACCTTCGGCTAAGTTGACCGATTTTGAGCGTCCACGTACCGCTCTAAAAAGTTAACTTTTCGTCAACTTTTTCGAGCTTATCTATTTTTTCAAATCCAACCGTTTGTTTGGCAAGAAAAACAAGCTCGGGTATTCCCCTTATTGCTATGTATTCCCCGAATTTGTATGTAAAAAATTATTGTTGGTGTCGGTTGGTACATACGTAGTTTGTCATGAACGTTTGAGCTTGTGAGTTGTTTATAGTTAGTGTGTTAAAAAATGTCAGCTAAGCAGAAAAAATCATTGCAAATCAGATTAAATTTGCATCAAAAAGCTGAGATTTTAAGAAAAATCGATGAAGGTATTCGTGGAAATCGATTGGCAAATCGATGCAAATCAGATATCAGATCTTATTAATATGCGCACGAAAATTGTCAGGAGCTATTACACAAAAGAAAAGAAACAAACAAGTCCCGACCGATTCTTTTAACCAGCCCTTACAAATTAATATGTACATATATGTATGTAAAATGTGAAAAAGTACAAACTAAATCTAAGTTTCTGTTTTGTTACGAGTAAAAGTGAGTCATGCAAATAAATTGAACGTATTATATTCCCAAAATTATGTTTATTTCCGTGTTTTTTTTTTTCAAATTCGAGAACCCTTTGGAAAAGTTAATATTTCGGAAAAGTAAAACACCCTTGGAACGGTTTGGTTAACTTTTTCGCGATTCTACTGCATAAATTTGAAAACTGTTGACGACAAATAAAAATAGTTGCGAAGAAATAAGTGTCAATCAACGAATAAAAGAAAACTGTTGACGACAAATAAAAGAACAAGTTTTATTTTTTTGGCATTAGATGATTTAATTGTCAATTGTTTAATATAACTAGTAAGGAAGGCTAAGTTCAGGTGTAACCGAACATTAAATACCTAGTAGTGATCTGTTTTGGTATCCCAATTTACTTAGGTCTATTTTAATACCGGAAAAGTTGTTATAAAGGCAACTGATTTTTTCGATTAAAAACACTTCTGTTGTGAGTGGTAAATTAAATTATCACTAAATAACAAAATATAAATAGCTTTCCCCTTGTCCATGAAAGGTATAGAAATAGAAAGGCAGTGATGTTAACTACTTGCCCGTATATCCTGCTTGTTCGTTATTCGATTTACGTAATTTTTGGCAGGAGTATACTAAATGCTATTGGAAAGCATCTCACTAACTTTCAGGAAAATAGCTTTTTCAAATTTCAAGCAATCGCGTTTAAAATAATAGACCTTTTTTGCTGAAAAGTGGGCGGCAACACGCCTACTTCAATAAAATCCGCAAAATTTTTTTACAGTTTATTTTTGCTTAAAAAGCTTATTATGTGTGCAAAATCTTATTTATATACCTTATACAAATATGGGCGTGTCCGTTAACCAATTTTGTTTATTTTTACAGCAAAGAGTTAGCTTTATATGTTGAACATTTTCTCCAAATATCGTTTCAATAAATCAATTTTTACCGGAGTTATGGCATGAAAAGTTTTGTGGAATAATCCACCATAAGGTCGGGGCCATGCCCATTTTCCAAAAATTTTGTGCTTTCGACTTTCTTTGCCCACGAACAATTTAGAGATAAAACAGAAATGATATACAGCTAGTTTAAGAAAAGTTATTGCATATGCAATATGCTGTGATCCCTTTCAAAATCTTTCGTATAAAATTGGGCGTGGACCTTACCCGATTTCGCTAATTTTTTTTGGAATATTGCCTGAATTAATATAAATATGTGTGCTGAATTTGATTTTGCTATCTTGAGCGGTTTTTGATTTATGATTAATAATATTTCCGAATTTGACTTAATCAAAAGTGGGCGGTGCCACGCCCATGAATTTATTTTTTGCCTTAACGCTAACGTACAAATCAAATTTTATCCTTATAGGTGTATTATGTACTGAATAATCACTCTTTTTGTATTTTAGAAAATATTATATATATAGAAGGTGGGCGTGGCGTTTAACCGATTTTGCCTATTTGCAATAGCGCTCCGAGATAAGTGAAAAGAAACCTGCATACCAAATTTCATTGAGATATCTCAAGATTTACTCAAGTTATCGTGTTCACAGATTGACGGCCGGACATGGCTCAATCAATTTCTCTTTTCCTCCTGAACATTTTGATATATATAAGTCTATATCTATCTCGATTCGTTTATGCCGTTACATACTACCGTTAGGCGAATGAAGTTAATATACCTTGTGTGCGAAGCACTACTAGGTATAAAAAACTATGTATATGCGTATATGTAAATATCGATGATGAGCGGCGAACGATGGACACTGTACGATGTTTCAAATTTAGTGTACTTTGCTAGCACTGACTTCTTCAAAATAGTAATCCGCAATTTGCATATTTGCTGCTTATATAACCAGCTGAGCCACCCAAATCCGCGATACGAATCCTCTATCCTTTCAATAGTTATGTATTGGAATTCTAAAGTCAAAACAGTAAAACGTCCCGGTGACGTGCAAATTGTTTGGCAGAATTTTTGTGTTCGTGATGCCGAAGACGGTCCTCGTGTCACACGTACTTGTTGTCGGCTCTGGTTGATGAAAATCAAAAATTTTTGATTTTTCTGCATTGACGCTCGTTTTGTTGTGCGTGCCGCGTTTTTTTTGACAAACTGTAGTGTGTTAGTTTTGTGTTGATATTCTAAATGAACAAGTACGCGACCGAAAAAGAATTAATATTAAAATTTATTGAAGTTTATCAATTACATATTTACGTCCGATCACTACGAACTCTCAACGCAAATGGCGTTTGGCGGTTTCTGTTTGAAGGTGGGCGGGCAAGCGACAATCACACGACACGAATACACATAAACAGTTCTGCCAAGAAATTTGCACGTCACCGGGACGTTTAATAAGCAAACAACTCATATGGTTAAGTATACCCTACGGGACATGGGTGATGGTTACCAATATAAACATAAATTATTTTATGAAAGGGAAGATACGATTTGTTATGGCTGGAAAAAGAAGGGTGATTTTAACACCAACACATGCATATATTATCTGAAAGAGAAGTTTCGTTGGAAAGAGATGGAGCTTTGGTGTTAGTTTTGCCTTCATCATCATGTGAGTCTTTATATATCATCGTTGCAATAATCGCTTATTATTTTGTATATCACCGATGATGTTTTGTTTTTCACCAAAAATAAAGTTTTATGTTTTGATCATCGTGGCAAAGCTTAAACATCACCAAAACAGTTCAGGTCAAGGCGAATTATATACCTGGTGATGTCATACAATCAGCTGGTTGCTTGTTCTTCCCGTTCTGTACTACTTATTGGGTCATACAAATGTCATCAAAAGAAAATCCTCAAAGGTTTGTTTACATTAGCAGTGCTTGCCGTTTCATACTTTGTGCAATACTCAGCAATTAACACGATCACGATGCAAGTAAATATTTATTTCTACATAAATTACACTATTTTAACAGTTAATTAATTAAATTTTCACTCCGAAATTCACGTATGCACTTTCTGCGATGAAAACAAACAGTGTGTGTCGTTATGGTGTTCACTTCATATTCTCTTTCACTTTGACATCCGAGTGAACAGCGATTCAAGCCCAAGATGGCTGAATTCGCTTTGCTATCACCATATAATATATTCGCCTTGGTACAGGTATATCACCGGTGCACACAGCGATGCATATTTCGGACTTCATCGATGACAGTGTTCCCCGTTTTAAATTTGAATTTGAGCACTGCTTCATGGCTGGTTCCCCTTTTTAAATTTGAATTTGAGCACTGCTGCATGGCTTCATCGATGAATTTTTTGGAGGTGATAAAATAAACAAACAAACAATAAACTTTTAAAGTGTTTTTGCAAAACAATAAACTGTTTAAGTGTCGAAAAATTAAAAATACAGTGTTCTAAAACAAAATAAGTGTTTATAATGAATAAGCGTGCCCCCAGGAAGGGAGATATTTAGAGAGAAGAGTATGTTTTTCGAAAGAGGTATGCGGATCTAGAACAGATGCATACTTCGATCTGAGAGCGGATCCATCACACCATATTATTCAGTTCAGGGAGCAGAAAAGCATTCTAGAAGAAACAGGTTTTAAAATGGTTTCGCAGTTTCCCCTTGATCCCATGCATTTGGTTGACCGAGGAGTATCTAAAAAACTACTAAAGTTAATTTTAAAAAGAGCAAATGTTAGAGCTATGAACCAGAAAACTTTAATTTGTACTCAGTTTGTGCCATCTGAATTTAGCCGTTTGTCAAGAAGTTTAGATGACCTTTCTTATTGTGTAAGTGAGGACATTTATTACCATTTTCTGTTGTTACATAGTGGTATTCGAATGCTTTCAAGCCAAAAGATCGCACCAGGTAGAAGCAGAAGTTGCCCAAGAAATTTTACAAGATTTGGAACATTGTACGGCGATGAACTAATCAGTTTTAATATTCATAGGTTATTGCATTTGTCGGAAAGTGTTAAGCAACTAGGTCCTTTAGATTCATTTTCGGCACATAAATTTGAGAACTATTGTACAGCTATCCAGTAAGAACGCAAATGTTTGTGCCTTCTTACTAGGGATGGCCAAAGTTGGAAAAAAAACCGGTTTGTGATTAATCGCGGTTTTTTATTCCGGTTTTAAACCGCATTTAAAACCGGACACGAAAAAACCGGTTTTTCGAAAAACCGGCACAATTTTAAACTTCGAAAAGAAAATTTATAGAAATACAACAATGTAGATACTTACTATATGGTTCTTCTCTCTAAATTTTTAAAAGAACTCAAGAAGTTCTAATTCAACAAATATTTATTTTTCAGTTCAAGTTAATACAGTTAAATCAAATTTTTAAAAGAGAAAAATTCTGAAAAAGACAATACTTTTTTGTACTAATACATATAAATGTGGGTGCTTGAATTCAAAAAAGTCACAGTAAACATGATTTCAAAAACTTGTCTGGAATTGGTGGCTGCCTATCAACAGTTCTGACTTCTTCATTCGAATTAGAACCATCACAACACAACACATCATCGGTGCTCTTGTTGGTGTTACAAGGTAAATAATTTCTATCCCAACCGGCATGATTGCGCTGGAGGTGTCCTTTTAAGTTGGACGTGCCACCTCCCAGTTTTACTACCGCCCCACACAGCTTGCATAAAACTTCTTTATTCCCTTTTTCATCAAAATATTGCCAAAGTGGGCTTTTTTTAGATGCGGGGCCATCACTTATCGCGAAAAATAATTTAATATTTACAATTCAATGGAATAGGCGTCGATAGTTCGGTTTTCGGTTTTTTTGAAAAAAGATCGATTAAAGACAGTTGCGATAAAAAGATCGAAAAAACCGAAACCGCGAATAGAAAAAACCGGTTTTTTTAAACACCGATCTTTTTTGGCCATCCCTACTTCTTACAGCTTAACCTAATATAAACGCACAGCGTTTGCGGACGCACAGAAGTCTATACGCAATTATTTGAGTAACCTAAATTAAAGCCCGTGCGTTGCTTTTATTGGTCTAAATATGAATAGTTTTATTGTATATAGAAGGTCAAATTTGTGTTTACAACATTAGGTTGACGTTTTAAATTCAGATATTTGTCTAAAACAGTTCTCTAAAACAACGAAAATGATCAAACAATAATTTGTAAAATTACCATAACCTCAATTCAAAACGTCACGCACAAAAATCTTGGATTTTGAGTTAGCTTTTAGCGCACGCAATTTTATTTCGGTTACTCTCATACAAGTTGTATGGGCATGAGACAAGTTTGACAGAAAACTCACGCTGTGCGTTTATATTAGGTATTGTCTTTATTGAAATAATTTTCTCTTATTTATACAAAATTATTCTAAGCATTTGCTTATACATATTTACTCTAATTCTTACATATACTTATTTACTCTAACTCTAATGGTTCAGTTAAGCTTGCATAGCAGGGCATAGCATAGCAGTACACAGCACGTAAAAGAAAATGTTGATTATACTTCGCACAACGCACAGCCCCTCAAAATCAGATATTCGCGAAACATACAGAATTTCATGAGCTCTCACACATTCGTTCAGCTTTTCTTCTTCCATTACAACGCTTTTATTTGTTTTTTACTAAAATTTATAAGAATAATAAGCAAAAGCTTTGACAGTACGTATGTTAAGTTACATAGAGATCAAAATTCAACAGACTTCTATGCCATGCTCTGCGTTGCCATGCGTTGTATAATCGAATACATGTAAAACCAATTCAACAGATATCGGAAATGACAGATCCCATGCAATGTCTTGCTATGCTATGCAAGCATAATTGAACCATAACGCTATGCACATATGTACATATATTCATGTGTGCATAGCTCTGTGTTCATATATCTCAGTGCAGTCACCAACGTACACACAAACATATCTATAGCGGGACTGAGCAATGCAGTCGCATACATATATACATGTTCCAAACGTGGAGCTGCCACCCTGCAGTGAAACATCAAACTATTCAGACAACATACTAGTATACAACTAGAATTTAATGGTTGAAATCATACTAGTCAGGAAAAGTCTATTCCATACTAGTATACAACTACAATTTTCTGGTTGAAATCATACTAGTCAGGAAAAGTCTATTCCATACTAGTATACAACTACAATTTTCTGGTTGAAATCATACTAGTTAAGAAAAGTCTATTCCATACTAGTATACAACTACAATTTTCTGGTTGATATCATACTAGTCAGGAAAAGTCTATTGCATACTAGTATACAACTACAATTTTCATGTTCAAATTGTTCTAGTTTGAAAAAGTTCAAACTCTAATTTCCTTAAATGCATTCTTTTAACTATTAAGTTATTAAAACAAAGTTTGCTTTTAGTTTTTATTTATTTTTATAGCTATTATATGCATTTTTCAGTTGCATTGACCTTTTGCAATCAAAATTTTAAATTATCCTCCCAATTCTGCTTTAACCTCGTAACGACACTGTATGAGAATATTCATTCTAATGTGGAAATGCATCGGGAATCTTGAATTGGGAATCAGTATGCAAAACTGAACTATTTAAGTGGTTTTTTTAAGATACAAGGTTACAGCAGAAATGAGACGAAATGCATTTTTTTCGACACTCGGAATATCGAAATGCAGCCATACAAAAACCAAATAACACATGCCGCCCGAAGAGTTGCTTTCAATGGAGTAATACACAAAGAACCGTAAAGCCGGTGTTTGATATACCGGAAGTTACTTTTTTAAAGCGCTACCGGGTCATTCCCGCGTAACTTCGTACGTAATCACATTTGAGCAAACTCCTGCAAAAGTATAATACCCTGCAGTGGGTTGATACAATGCATCGTAAAGCCGGTGCACAAAAGACCTGAGCTTAGAAGTGCGGCCGGAGTCCGGCAAGGCATACTTAACATATTTATTGATGCAATATTAAACGCCGCAGTTGTTTGGCATAAATAAACATTACTGCATCATATCCCACCTGTAGCCACAACAATTTTGTATGTACATATGCGCTAAATACGTATGTTAACCAAAACTACTGATGTTTCCGGAGCAATCATATCAATAATCTAAAATGTACAACTTATTAATATTAATTCGATAAGTAAATCATTTTATACTCACCAAATATTTAGCTGCACAAGAAAAGGAAAACCAAAACAAACTATAAAGATTGCAAATGGCGATTTGCATTTGTCAATGTCTTCAGTGATGGTGCAATGTAATATAAAATATCGATTTTGCGTGTATGCGTTCGATAAACTACGATCATAAGGGAAGGTGATATGCGTTACAACTGAGATAGCCACTGAACGTGATTTAACAATTATTTCAGAAATTACAGTAAGAAATTAGGCTTATGAAGTTAAACTAAGCTACACAAACACGTTTGACTACGAATTTGTTGAATCACGGACCGCAGTAACTAAGTTATTTAAATTTTTGCCAATTTTTTTATTGGAACAGTAAATGGGTGTCGGTTATATATTCTAAAAAATTATCGATTCCTTGCATTTTATCGCTTCACAAATTATCTGGAACATATCTAAGAGAAAATATTCAACTGCGCAATTTTGAGAGACATCGCGACAATAGTACAACTTGAGTAAAAAGAAGATTTTTTAAAAAGGAAATGGAGTTTTATTGTAGAAATACAACAACTTGTATAAATAGTGAAGAAGCCTCTTCTTTAAGTGATTTAAGTGAAAACTTACCATGTTCAAGTACCCAGATACATTCGGAATGTGAAAATTCTGACCAACCAGTTTTAAATTCAGCTGAAAGTGTAGAATCAGTAACTACATTCAGTGAACGGGCACGTCCTTTCAAAGATAAGTTGTTGGATTGGTACCTTGAATGTCCACCGCCTCGCAAACACTTTGAAAAGCTTCTTGCTATATTACGGGAAGAAAATTTGGATGTTCCACTGAGCGCAGAGACTTTATATTCCAAAAAAAGATAAAAGGCTCTTATAACGACTGTTGAACCTGGGCTTTATTGTCATATTGGCTTAAAAAAACAGTTACAAAAAGTTGACTATATTTTAAGCAAAGTTGACGAAGTCTCTATGGACATAAACATTGATGGCTTGCCATTATATAAAAGTTCCCGAGTCCAGTTGTGGCCAATTTTGATTAGATTAGTGGAATTGAAAAATGTTTGCGTTTTCCCGGTTGGCATTTATTTAGGAAAGAAAAAGCCAGATGACATTTTTGATTTTTTGACGCCTTTTATTGAAGAAATAAAAGATTTAATGCACAATGGGCTAGAAGTAGGCGAAAAAAATATAAAAGTGAATATAAGGGCATTAGTCTGCGATGCACCGGCTAGAGCTTTTGATTGCGGTACACCAAGCCATGTATCTTCACATGGTTGTAGCAAATGCACGCAAGTCGGAAAGAAGCTTGACAATGTTCTTGTATATAATTCTGAGTCCGGTGATCTTATTACTGATAGTGATTTTGTAAATAGAAAATATATACACCATCACTTGCCCAAATTTAGAAGCACTAAGACACCGTTTGAAAGCATTGACCTTAAAATGGTAAGTCAAGTAGCATTAGATAGCATGCATTTGCTAGATTTGGGTGTGATGCGTAAATACTTAGCTAGAATTTTACAACACAAGGTAAATTTCAAAGTTGAAAAGGTGAAAAAATCAAAAATGTCAGATCTTTTAGAATCACTGAAACCACATATACCTATGGAATTCGTACGAAAGCCAAGAACATTCGTCGAAATTGCGAACTGGAAAGCTACAGAGTTTCGCCAATTCCTTTTGTATACTGGAGTCTTGGTTCTAAAAGATCATGTCCATGAAGACATGTACTATGAATATTTGCTGCTATTTTGCTTTTGTAGGATCCTATTTTGCCCCAAATCCTATATGAATAATATAGACATTGCTCAAAATATGTTATCACTGTTTGTTGAGAACTTTTCGCACATTTTCGGAAATTCCAGTTTGACATACAACGTACACCATTTACTTCATATTACAGATAGCATCAAATCAATAGGTTTATTTCCAAGTTTCTCGGCATATGACTTCGAAAATTATTTGCAAATTTTAAAAAGTTATGTCAAAAAGCCCAATCATATACTCCAACAACTTGTAAATAAAATACAACTGGAAACTTTGATTAAAAAAGATAATCCGAATGGTTTCAAAACATTAAAAAATAAGGGATTGTGTTTTTATTTCAAAGAATATATGCTTTGCGCAAAACAGTCTGATAACTACTGCCTCATTACTCCTTTTGAACCAATCGCTATTCAAAGATTTTCTGAAGACAAAAAGTTTGTGATAGGCAAAAAATTTACTAATATCATCCAATTTTTTAGTGAGCCTGTAGATTCTTTGACACTAGGGATATGTACAGCCCATATATCACTAGATAGTGTCGATGTTCAATATCCCATAGAAAAAATAGAATGTAAATTAATGGGTCTTCCTTACGATGACAGTTTGCTACTCATTCCTCTGTTGCATGGGTGCTATTAAAATAGTATTTAAAAAATTAAAAATTTTAAAATTTATGTAATTATTTTAGTCATTTCATTCACAAATTTAAAAAAAGTAAACATTTATATACTCATTTGAATAATGTCACGAAACGTAAAACGAGTAATTTTTGGAGATCAGCAAAACATCTCAACACCCTGTAAGTTTTACTAATGTATATAATACAAAAAAAAAACAACTAAAAAGCATCATTTTCTTATTATAGACAAAAAACCAGATTCAGAATGCCAAAAGTGCAAATCCTTGCTCGAAGAGACGAGGGCTTTGAGAGGTAATTTTATTTAAGCATAATTAGTTTTTATCAAGTATTCAACTATTGTTTGTTTTTCAGAAAGCGTAGATAATTTTAAGGCGGAAATTAATAGTAGGTACTTTTTGTATGATAGATTTTAAATTTTTTGATTTTTAGCAACCATAGAAAACCAAAAAAAAGACTTAATGTCTGTACTTCTTAAGCAAAAAGTTTCCTTGGACAAATTGGTGAAGCAAGACAACGTGAATATATCAGTTCGTCAATACTTTCCACTCAAAACTACTGACGAGCTGATTGAAATCGATTCTAAAATTGTTACTGAAAACTCACATTTGTTTGTAAGTAATAGTTTTGCAATTATAATGCCAAGTTGTTTATTATTTTACTTTTGACAGATTACCACTATGAGGACGCTGCTGAACCATTCAGTGAAAAAAAACTTGAGCTCTATTTTTGCTACTGACATTATAATGGCTTATAATGTCGAAGGTACGCACGGCAAGAAAGGCCTGAAGCAATTTGCGAAATTCTATTCGGCCTTATTAGGTAAATACCCTTCAAAGTATTCATTGTCACTATCATGCAATATACATTAGGCATCTTCCCTACACTTACTTATGGTATGATGTAAACTGACCTTTACGACTACATGCTGTGAACACAGACTTCATGCAACCCTTTGCATTGTTGGGTACTGTCAAAAAAGTAAAACAGCAAAGCAAAACAAACCCAAACAAAAACAATCACATTTTTCATCAAAATCAAAATACGCCTTTTTTAGTGAAAAGTTTTTAGCAAAACATGGTTTTTATGTGCAGAACACCTTTCTTAACCGGCGGCGGGTGGAATTTAGTTTGGCCTCAACCGAATATGGCACTAATTTTGGTATGGAACGACAAAGGTTCCACATACCATAAGAGTGCGTAAAAAATTATTAAAGAATAGTGCGAATCCACAAAATTTGTGAGCTTTAAGTACTATTCTGTGGTTAACCATAAGGTTGCTCAGGCTAGGAACTATATATTTGTGTTCATAAAAGCCTTCTCTATCTTCCTAGAACTTCTTTGCAGAACACACTTCTGCACTATTCTACATGTGATTGTATGGAAAATTTTCAACTTTGAAACCCTCACTCGAGGGAACGCCTTTATTATTATTAAATGATTAAAATAACATTATTTATTTTTATTTAAAACATTTATTTTTTTCACTGCAGAATCGATAAGCAGCATAGCTGGCTCTGAAGGGCCTGATACCCAGTTAAGAGAAGCTATACAGCTGCACAAGAAGAGGGAATTCCAGAAGCGTGGCGCTGATAAAACTGGACAGTCAACCAGCATGCATGTTGCCAATTAGTTTATAGTTTGTTAATTTGAATTACTTTTTATTTAATTCTAATTTTTAAGTTATACCGGAGCTTTGAAGGCAAAAATGTATATATTTTAATTATATTGATTAGCATAGTATTAATAAGATGAATTTTGAAGACTGAAACGGCTATGAAATGAATTTAATTTAATCTGTTAGTATTTTAATTAATATATAGAACTTAGTAAGATGAATTTTTTGTTTGTTTTTATAATGTTAAAGACTAAAATGGCTATGAAAAGAATTTAATTTAATCTGTTAGTAACTATTTTAATTAATATACATATAGTAATTAGTAAGATGAATTTTTTGTTTGTTTTTATAATGTTAAAGACTAAAATGGCTATGAAATGAATTTAATTTGATGTATTAGCATTTTAATTAATATTTAGTACTTAAGTGCCTTAAAAGTTAAAAATGAAACGTATGCAACGTTTAAAGAAAATACTTAAATAACAATACCATATTTTTACAATGTAATCATGAGTTTATTTTCGTATTTTTATTATATCTACAGGTTTCGGTCCCTTTTTGGATTAGAAAGGTTCAATCTTTTTCGAACTAGTTTGATACTAGTCCAACTAGGCTGAAATTATACTTGTTCATTTCATTCCATTTTGAACTACTATGAAACTGGTATATTTCAACTATATGCAAACTAGTGTCTATATACTAGTAGATGACTGCTATGTTCTGGTCGAAATCTGACAATTGAAATGTCGTAGGACATCAACATTGTAAAAATACCAGTTGGTTATATGAAAATATGACAGTTGGCTGACTAGTTGAGCTCAGTGCACATACTAGTTGTAAAGTAGTTTTCAACTAGTTGGTTTGATTGCAGGGCAGTGATGCAGTCACACACATTCACACATATGTGACCAGCATATGACAACTAATACAACTCCATCGCTTGTGCCGCTCATGTACTTTTAGGCAGCGTGAGAAACTTAACGGAATTAGAAATACGTTGACACAGCGGAATGTTTGGAAGTCGGCGTGTGTCTTTGCTATTGTTCGCGACTTGCTCTGATATACTACACCTCCTTTCCTAAAAAAATCGTGAATAATATAAACGATTTTAAAGCTGGGATGTACTTAAGTGGTTTTATTTTTATACCTAGTAGTGCTTCGCACACAAGGTATATTAACTTCATTCGCATAACGGTAGTATGTAACGGCATAAACGAATCGAGATAGATATTGACTTATGTATATCAAAATGTTCAGGAGGAAAAGAGAAATTGATTGAGCCATGTCCGTCCGTCCGTCTTGAGTAAATCTTGCGATATCTCAATGAAATTTGGTATGCAGGTTCCTTTTCACTTATCTCCGAGCGCTATTGAAAATAGGCAAAATCGGTTAAAAGCCACTCCCACTTTCTATACATATAATATTTTGGAATATACAAAAAGAGTGATTATTCAGTACATAATACACCTATAAGGATAATATTTAGTGTGCAGTTTAGCGTTAAGCCAGCAAATACATTTATGAAGAATTTTTGAAAAATGGGCGTGGTACCGCCCACTTTTGATAAAGTCAAATTTGGAAATATTATTAATCATAAATCAAAAACCGCTCAAGATAGCATAATAAAATTCAGCACACATATTTATATTAATACATGCAATATTTCGAAAAAAAATTAGCGAAATCGGGTAAGGTCCGCGCCCAATTTCATACGAAAGATTTTGAAAAGGATCATAGATATATTGAATATGCAATAACTTTGCTTAAGCTAGCTGTATATCATTTCTATTTTACCTCTAAAGTGCTCGTGGCCAAAGAAAGTCGAATGCACAAATTTTTTGAAAATGGGCATGGCCCCTCCCCTTTATTGTGGATTATTCCACAAAACTTTCCATGCCATTACTCCGGTAAAAGTTGATTTATTGAAACGATATTTGGAGAAAGTGTTTAACATGTAAAGCTAACTCTTTGCTGTAAAAATAAACAAAATTGGTAAACGGACACTCCCACTTTTTGAACACAGTTCTGAAAAATTTCTTTGTAAAATTAAAATCGCGATACTTCCATAATTGTATAAGTTATATAAATAAGATTTTATACACATAATAAGCTTTTTAAGCAAAAGTAAACTGTGAAAAAATTTTGTGGATTTTGGGTGAAGTAGGCGTGGCGCCGCCCACTTTTCAGCAAAAAAGTTCAGCTATTTTCAAAAGCGATTGCTTGAGATTCCAAGAAGGTATTTCAATGAAAGTTAGTGAGATGCTTCCCAATAGTATTTAGTATACTCCTGCCAAAAATTATGCAAATCGAATAACAAACAAGCAAGATTTACGGGCAAGTAGTTAACATCCTACTGCCTTTTTTTATTTTCATACCTTTCCTTTAACTATATGTGGAAAGCTAACAATTAGTTGCTTTATAACAACTTTTCAGATATTAAAATAGACCTGAGGTAATTGGGATACCACATCTTATCACTACTAGGTATTTAATGTTCGGTTCCACCCGAACTTAGACTTCCTTACTAGTTCTTTGTACATTTCTACAATTAGTTTATGAGTATAAATTCATTTGACTCTTAAAGATTTTTATTGTGTGCTGTTTGTTTAAAAAATTTTTATGTTCTGTCTGGTTATTACTTATGTTACAATGTTTTTGGTTTGTTTATTTTATTTTTGATTGGGTAATACAATAACTTATTGAAAATGTTTAGCATTTTTGACAAATGTTGGTTCATGTTTATGAAATAGTTTTATTTTAATAATTTGAGCCTTTTTGGGTACAATAAATGTTTATTTGTTTACAATGTTGAATTTGAGATTACATATGTAAGTGTGTTTTTATGTTATTTTTGTGGTTTTCTTTTGTACACAATAACATATAATTTTGCATATAAAATTCTTTTCGAATGTTATTGTATTTGCTTACAGAAAAACGCTAAGTACTTATTCCAGGCGCGTAGCCTGAAAAAAATTTCGGGGGGGGGGGGGGGGGGGGGTTTGGCCAAAGTGTCAGTAAATAAGAATTACCTGTAAATACACACATATATACATATTTATACTTTTATTTATTTGAAAATTTCCTCTTTCTACACGGCTAAAAATTTGAGCCTAAATTTTAAACCATTCATTGGTTTACACAATTTTTAAAACTGTTTGGTAATAAATTCCAAACCTTTCTCAATTTTTTGCGGTTTAGATTTAAAACTTAACCAGCGTAAACAAACACTGCACTTTTCGCACAAAATTGCGCACTGATTTGGGGCACGTCGGTTCGAGACCTAACATTTAAAAAAAAAAAACATAAAAAATTGTTAACAATATTTTTGGTATAAAACTTAAATAATTTTTATTAGGCGCATTTCTATGACAACCGGCATACACCTAGACCAGTATGTCTGCGTTCAAAGGGCTTTTTTTGGAATTGCCAGTAAACTTAACTTCTTTAGACTAATTTAATTATTTTTGAATGAAAGTATGTGCAAATACTTAATAAAAATTCTGCAAATCAAAGTTAAAAAGTTTGTGGAAAATTCATGAAAACTTAAGAAATCTCGAAAAAATTTCATCGAAATTTCTAACTTTCTCGTAAAATTTTTTTGATTTTTTTTGAGTATGCAGTTTTGCTGCTCGTTCATTTGTCAAAAGCCGACCAAGAGCATTTTCTTCAATATAAAAATATTACGCTTATAAATTTGTATGGAAGATAATGCACTTTGCTAGAAAAAAAATTGCCAAAAATCGAGTAATTCTTCTAGCGGCTTAAGATTGCTATCTTTGTTCACTTTAATTGAACGGGCCACAAAACTGCAAACTCGAAAAAAATTAAACATTTTTATTTGTAAGTTTTTGCAAGCTCGAGACCAAATAAACAATAATTCGTAATGAATTTAATTGTCAGTTTTTGGGAAAAATTGATAATTGGAGAAAAATTACAAAGGAAAAATCAACAGCGATGGATAGGATTACATGTTTCAGAGTTTCCAGGCTCATCATCAGATCCCTTTTCGGACACGGATTCGAACTCGTGTCTGCACCAAAGCCGCTGTTAGAAAATTCCAACACTAAGCAATGATGCCCTGTGACGTCACAATGCACTTATCTCCACTTCAATTAATTCCCTTTTGTTTGTTTGTTCTTGCCAACTGTATACACAAAATTTCTTAAGACATGCAGCCTATATGTTATGATGTGTGTTGGTCTTGTTGTTTGTACATATTTACATATGTACGTAAACCCGTGCTATGGTTTCAATGTATTTTGTTGTTGGATTTTTTACTAAAAAGTTAGAAATGTTTATTAAATTTTTTCGAGTTTGCTTGAATTTTCATGAATTTTCCACAACCTTCTTAACTTTGAGTCGCAGTATTTTTATTGCACATTCTTTCATACAAAAATAATGAAATTAGTCAAAGGAAGTTAATCTTACTGGAAATTCCAAACAACACTTTGAACGCAAACATACTGTTCTAGGTGTATAAGTAGCCCCAAAAAGTTTTAAATCTAGGCTAAATCTTTTAGCCGTGTACAAAACAATATTTATTTTTATTGTTTGTTTTGAAATTTTTTGTAGGATTTCTTCAGGCTTTGGCAAGAAGTAAATAGTCGTCGCTTTATTTCTTGAAGAAAACCTGAAGCTTCATGACAATTTCAGAGTCAAGAAATACTTGAAAATATTTCTTAAGCATTTTCTTTTCAACAGCATACCGGGCTTTCTTTTAAACTTTTTCAATCCTTTTTTGCCAAATAAGCGTCACTTTTTACTATCACCTGACAAGTATAAGTACAATTTAATTGTTACTTTCTCTGATAATTCAATACGACTGCGTTGTGTACAGCTTAGTAATTTTGGAAACTAACTTCTTGTTCATTTTTTTGGTTAAACCTCTGGCAACCGTGACTATAATAACGAGGGACACTAATTTTTACGATTTTGCCCGCTGTATTCATAGCTCGAAAAGCAGTTAATTTAAATTTCAACAGACTTTAGTTCGAATCACTCTTACTGTTGTTAACATGCTATGTAGTTGAGATGCTAAGTTGATCTTATGCAGAACAAGTCTGATAGTTTTGCGCGAATTTCTTAAAGGGCTAAGTGAGTGAACCGTTTCAGGAAGTTAGTTGTGACCTCTCAAACTTACTCTGACAATTGTTTAGCGACTACCAATAACTTCTCTCAGTGTGAAATATTATTTAATTTTATTCTTTCATATTTTCATTATTGCTACTTTCTTAACAGGGGTTTTAAAAGTTGAATCCCCGAAACCCCCCCCCCAATTACGTGCCTGACTTATTCTATTAATTTAAGTCTATTTTTATGCACTATGGTTTTCTTATTTTCATTACTTAAAGTGGAATTATTTATTTTATCAATATTTTCTACTCTATAGGGAATTAAACTGTAGTTATTTTTCTTATCAATATCTGCTACTCTAAAGGTCCCCTTATAGGTACCTATTGTCTAGCTTATGACCTGCTTCATTTTTTACTAATACTATGCCTCCTATATTTATCTCCTTATATTGTACTTTCCTATCATAACTAATTTTTTGTTTTTCCTTAGATTCTTGAACTAACTTTCTAGCTTCTTGTTGTGCTACTTGTAACCTATATTTAATTTCCTTATATACTGGGCTAAATATATTTTCTTTTAAAAATTCGTAAGCCAGAGGTTTTTTTCAAAAACTAGCTCAAAAGGACAATAGCCATGAACTGTTGAAGGTGTTGTATTGTAACAATACGAAAAATATTTAAGGTATTCATCCCAATCGTCTTTGTCAATGGATATGTAAGAACGCACATATTCATTGAATGTTCTATGACTGCGTTCAACAGTACCTAAAGTTTGGTGATGGTAGGGTGTTGATGTTTTATGCTCTATTTTTATGAGTTTGCACAATTCCTCAAACAAATTATTTTTGTATTCGGTTCCCATATCCGTTATAATTGTTTTCATACAACCATAAATCAGAATGAAATTCTCAAATACAGCCTTAGCAACTGCTACAGCATGTTTGCTTTGGACGGGTACAGTAACCAAGTATTTAGTTAGGTCACATATGATAACCGCATATTCATTTCCATTTATCGATTTTGGTAATGGCCCTATTGTGTCTATCTGTACTAAATATATCGAAAGCCTTTGGTGGCGTCTCCGTTTTAGTCATTCGTTCTCTCAGATGTTTGTTAGTTTTATTTTTGCTGCAGTGAATGCAATTTTTTACATATTTTCTGATGTCATTTTTCATATTATTCCAGTAATACTTTTGTCTTATTTTATTTAACGTACGATTTATTCCTGGGTGGCCCCCAAAAACAGGATCGTCCTGATATTTATGAAGAATTTCTTTAATTTCTTTGTTATTTGTCAGGGGTTCAAATGGAAATGAATATGCGGTTATCATATGTGACCTAACTAAATACTTGGTTACTGTACCCGTCCAAAGCAAACATGCTGTAGCAGTTGCTAAGGCTGTATTTGAGAATTTCATTCTGATTTATGGTTGTATGAAAACAATTATAACGGATATGGGAACCGAATACAAAAATAATTTGTTTGAGGAATTGTGCAAACTCATAAAAATAGAGCATAAAACATCAACACCCTACCATCACCAAACTTTAGGTACTGTTGAACGCAGTCATAGAACATTCAATGAATATGTGCGTTCTTACATATCCATTGACAAAGACGATTGGGATGAATACCTTAAATATTAATATATAAAAATATACGTCTGTACTAGAATAATTACTCTATTTACCTTTAAAACCCCTGTTAAGAAATTAGCATTAATAGCAATAATGAAAATACGAAAGAATAAAATTAAATAATATTTCACACTGAGAGAAGTTATTGGCAGTTGCTAATCAATTGTCAGAGCAAGTCTGAGAGGTCACAACTAGATTCCTGCAACGGTTCACTCATTTGGCTCTTTAAGAAATTCGCGCCAAACTAACTGCTTTTCGAGCTATGAATACAGCGGGCAAAAATCGTGAAAATGAGTGTCCCTCGTTATTATAGTCACGGTTGCCAAAGGTTTAACGAAAAAAATGAACAAGAAGTTAAAAAAAATTTCCAAAAATTACTAAGCTGTACACAACGCAGTCGTATTGAATTATCAGAGAAAGTAACAATTAAATTGTACTTATACTTGTGAGGTGATACTAAAAGGTGACGCTAATTTGGCAAAAAAAGATTGAAAACGTTTAAAAGAAAGCCCGGTATGCTGTTGAAAAGAAAATGATTAAGAAATATTTTGAAGTATTTCTTGACTATGAAATTGTCATGAATAGCCAACAAATGTTGACGTTCCGTTTTGCATATTGAATAATTGCAATTTTCCGCTTTTTATATGAATTTCAATGTTATTTCATTTTTTGTTTTTATTTTTCCGAAGTTTCAGTTTTTCTTCAAGAAATAAAGCGACAACTATTTACTTATTGCCAAAGCCTGAAGAAATCCTACACAAAATTTGAAAACAAACAATAAAAATAAATATTGTTTTGTACACGTCTAAAATATTTATTCTAGATTTAAAAGTTTTTGGGTCTACATATTCAAAGTGTTGTTTGGAATTTTCAGTAAGATTGACTTCCTTTGACTAATTTCATTATTTTTGTATGAAAGAATGTGTAAAAACACAATAAAAATACTGCAACTCAAAGTTAAGAACTTTGTGGAAAATTCATGAAAATTCAAGAAAACTCGAAAAATTATCATCAAAATTACAAAATTTTTAGTAAAAATTTTTAGAGTTTTTTCGAGTATGTAGTTTTGTGGCCCGTTCAATTAAAGTGAACAAAGATTAAGCCGCTAGAAGAATTACTCGATTTTTGGCAATTTTTTTCCTAGCCAAGTGCATTATCTTCGATACAAATTTATAAGCGTAATATTTTTATATTGAAGAAAATGCTCTTGGTCGGCTTTTGACAATTGAACGAGCAGCAAAACTGCATACTCGAAAAAAATCAAAAAAATTTTACGAGAAAGTTAGAAATTTCGATGAAATTTTTCCAGATTTCTTAAATTTTCATGAATTTTCCACAAACTTTTGAACTTTGATTTGCAGAAGTTTCATTATGTATTTGCACATACTTTCATTCAAAATAATTAAATTAGTCTAAAGAAGTTAATTTTACTGGATATTCCAAAAAAACCCTTTGAACGCAGACATACTGATCTAGGTGTATGACCAAATTTGGTTTAGAATTAAATTTACGACGGTTGTCATAGAAATGCGGCTAATAAAAATTATTTAAATTTTATACCGAAAATGTTGTTAACAATTTTTTATGTTTTTTTAAAAAATGTTAGGTCTCGAACGACGTGCCCCAAATCAGTGCGCAATGCTCTACCTACTGAGCTACGGCGCACTCATGAATTTTGTGCGAAAAGTTCAGTGTTTGTTTATCCCGGTTAAGTTTTAAATCTAAACCGCAAAAAATTGAGAAAGGTTTGGAATTTATTATCTACCAAAAAGTTTTAAAAATTGTGTAAACCAATGAATGGTTTAAAATTTAGGCTCAAATTTTAGGCCGTGTAGAAAGAGGAAAATTTCAAATACATACAAGTATAAATATGTAATGTGTGAAAATATAAATATATGTGTATTTATAGGTAATTCTTATTTACTGACACTTTGGCCAAAACCCCCCCCGAAATTTTTTTCTGGCTACGCGCCTGCCGGAGTCAATGCTATAATTAAATTTTTGAGAACTTTTGTACCAATTTCTTTAAATGTGTCTACCCGGTATAATATTGCTTAAAAAATTTGTCTCCTAGGGACAACTGTATTTTTACAATTCCCAAATTGCCGGCTTCTTTCATAAGCCTGGCAAAGAATTGACCTAAGTCAATCTTCGCCTCAACAATAAGGTTTTTCATATTAATTTCACTACAAATTTTCTTTCCTTTTTTTCGGAGGATCGAAAACGAGCTGGACTAGTCTCTTTACTTCACATTTATTCAGTGCTTCATAAATTATTGGGTTCTCTTTGTGACATTTTATTTTTTCATTTTTACTACTGGAATTTGTATTATCATTATAATTTTTATTAGTTTCCGATCTAGTCGTAACTTTTAATATTTTACACGCTTCTACTGAAATTTCTTTAAGATCTTTAATATCTATGCGTGATAGTGCGTCTGCTACATAATTTTGTTTTCCTGCTATATACTCCACCTCGAAGTCATATTCTTCCAAATCTAGTCTGATTCTAGTTAATTTTGATGAGGGGTTTTTCATTGACAATAGGAATGTTAAAGGTCTATGGTCTGTTTTGACTAAACATTTTCTACCATAAACGTATGGTCTAAAATATGTTATGGCCCAATGAATGGCCTCTAATTCTTTCTCAATTGTTGCCTTATTTGTTTCTCCTTTTGTAAATGATCTTGATGCATATGCAATTGGCTATTGTTTTCCTTCATACTATTAGCTTAGTACTGCTCCGCAAGCATAACCATTTGCGTCAGTTGTTATACAAAATTGTTTATGGAAATCTGGGTATTGTAAGATATTAGGGCTTATTAACGCAGCTTTCAAATAGTCAAAGGATTTTTTACAATCCTCCGTCCAGTCGAAAACCACATTTTTCTTGCAAAGCCTTGTTATTATCCTAGAATATTCTGCAAAGTTTGGGATAAATCTTCTGTAATAGTTGCAAAATGCGACGAATCGTTTCGCCTCATCCGCATTTTTAGGGGTTGGATAATTTTTAATAGTTTCAAATTTACTGGGGTCTGGCAAAATTCCTTTGCTTGTACATTTATGACCAATGTATGTTACTTCTTGATTGAAAAATAGGCATTTATCAGGATGCAATTTTAAATTGTACTTCCTACAAGTTTCGAATACATCCCGGAAATTTTTAATCATATGTTTTTCGGAGCATCCTAATACGACTAAATCGTCCATGTATAGAAATGCTTGTGAAGGTTTTAAGCCCGAGAATGCCAATGTCATCATTCTCTGAAATGAATTTGGAGCAACTTTAGACCATAAGGCAATCTTTTGAATCGGTAAGTGCCATTATCTGCTGTAAAGGATGTTATATCTCTTGACTCTGAACTGAGTTATATTTGATGAAAACCGGACATTAAGTCCAAACACAAAAAATATTTAGCTCTTCCTAATTGATCTAATATGTCATCAATTCTTGGTAACGGGAATTTATCTGCGGTTAATTTTTTATTTACTTGTCTGTAGTCGACAACCATTCTCCATCTTTTTTCTTGATTATTAGGGAGTGATTTTTGGGGTACTAATAAAATTGGACTATTAAATTCTGACATTGAAGGTTCTATTATATCGTCTTTAATTAATTTATTTATTTGTTTATTTATTTCGCTCTTGTGGGCTTCTGGTATTCTGTAGTTTTTTTACGTAGACCGGGTTATTGTCTTTCATATGAAGTTTTTGTTTGTAAAAATTATTAATGGTAATTGGTTCTGTTTCTAATGACAAAATGTCAATAAGTTCTGCACATAATATATTAAGTGATTCATGGGCAAAGTGTGAACATTTTTTATTTAATCTTTCTAATTTTTCTTTAATGTTCTGCCCTTTTGTTTGATTATTTTTAATTATCGAATAATCATCCAAATTTTCTGTTTTTATATGAAAACTAGTAGGGTACCCGGCGTTGCTCGGGATGTAAGTAGTTAGGGGGCCTTTCAAAATCAATAATATACTTTAAGATTTCATATTAATATAATATAGCAGGGTACTTTCAAAATCAATAAAATACTTTAAGATTTCATATTTATATAATATAGCTGACCCGGCAAACTTCGTTCTTCCCATAATAGATTTTTTTATTAATTTTTCACTACTTCATTGTGCATACAACTTCAAAAATATAAAATTTTAGTATTCCGTTTAAGACTACACGATACACAAAATTTTAGTTTTCTGTCCCGGAGCGTAAGTAAATAGCGAAAAAAATTTTCCTACACGGGAACACGCCACATAGAGCTATTGATATCATTGATCTCCTGATCAATTTTCAGGTCCTAACTTTAAACGCTTTTACGATAACCCTACTTTTATGCGGAAAAATTGTTTTGATATCATTTAGCTCTATACCAATTTCCAGGTTCCTGCCTTAAATACTTTTGGAGATATTTAGCTTGAAAAATTAGTATGGGAGGTGCCACGACCACTTTTTCGTTATACCCAGTTTTTTTGGAGGTGGTAGGGATCGATCTCATATAATCTCTCACCAAATTTCAGTGGTCTAACCTAAATAGTTCAAGAGATATCGACTAAGAAGTATTTCATTCGTATGGGAGGTGCCACGCCCTCTTTTTCGTTATACCCAGTTGTTTTTGGAGGTGGTAGGGATCGATCTCATATAATCTCTCACCATATTTCAGTGGTCTAACCTAAATACTTCCAGAGATATCGACTAATAAGTATTTCATTCGTATGGGAGGTGCCACGCCCACTTTGTCGTTATCCACAGTTTTTTTGGAGGTGGTAGGGATGGATACCGTATAACCCCTTACCGAGTTTCAATGATCTAACAAAAATACTTCCAGAGATATCGACTAAGAAGTATTTCATTGGTATGGGAGGTGCCACGCCCCCTTTTTCGTTATCCCCAGTTTTTTTTGGAAGTGGTAGGGATCGATCTCATATAATCTCTCACCAAATTTAAATGGTCTAACCTAAATACTTCCAGAGATATCGACTAAGAAGTATTTCATTCGTATGGGAGGTGCCACGCCCACTTTGTCGTTATCCCCAGTTTTTTTTGAGGTGGTAGAGATCGATCCCATATAACCCCTTACCGAGTTTCAATCGTTTAACATAAATACTTCCAGAGATACGGACAATGGAAAATTCCATTTGTATGGGAGGTGCCACGCCCCCTATATATATCAAAATATTTTTTAGCCTGTGACCATCCCTGGAAGATGTACAGTGGGTGTGTAAAATTTTTTTACGATCGGTTTATAAGTTTAGGACGCAAGTCGATCTATACCTATTTACATAATTTGAATTTTATATATATAGAAGACTAGCAGGGTACCCCGCGTTGCTCGGGATGTAAGTAGTTAGGGGGCCTTTCAAAATCAATAATATACTTTAAGATTTCATATTTATATAATATAGCAGGGTACCCGGCGTTGCTCGGGATGTAAGTAGTTAGGGGGCCTTTCAAAATCAATAATATACTTTAAGATTTCATATCTATATAATATAGCTGACCCGGCAAACTTCGTTCTTCCCATAATAGATTTTTTTATTAATTTTTCACTACTTCATTGTGCATACAACTTCAAAAATATAAAATTTTAGTATTCCGTTTAAGGCTACACGATACACAAAATTTTAGTTTTCTGTCCCGGAGCGTAAGTAAATAGCGAAAAAAATTTTCCTACACGGGAACACGCCACATAGAGCTATTGATATCATTGATCTCCTGATCAATTTTCAGGTCCTAACTTTAAACGCTTTTACGATAACCCTACTTTTATGCGGAAAAATTGTTTTGATATCATTTAGCTCTATACCAATTTCCAGGTTCCTGCCTTAAATACTTTTGGAGATATTTAGCTTGAAAAATTAGTATGGGAGGTGCCACGCCCCCCCTTTCGTTAACCCCAATTTTTTTGGAGGTGGTAGGGATCGATCTCGTATAACCCCTCACCAAATTTCAGTGGTGTAACCCGAATACTTCCAGAGATACGGACTATGAAAAATTCCATTTGTATGGGAGGTGCCACGCCCACTTTTTCGTTATACCCAGTTTTTTTGGAGGTGGAAGGGATCGATCTCATATAATCTCTCACCAAATTTCAGTGGTCTAACCTAAATAGTTCAAGAGATATCGACTAAGAAGTATTTCATTCGTATGGGAGGTGCCACGCCCACTTTTTCGTTATACCCAGTTGTTTTTGGAGGTGGTAGGGATCGATCTCATATAATCTCTCACCAAATTTCAGTGGTCTAACCTAAATACTTCCAGAGATATCGACTAAGAAGTATTTCATTCGTATGGGAGGTGCCACGCCCACTTTGTCGTTATCCCCAGTTTTTTTGGAGGTGGTAGGGATCGATCCCATATAACCCCTTACCGAGTTTCAATGATCTAACGAAAATACTTCCAGAGATATCGACTAAGAAGTATTTCATTGGTATGGGAGGTGCCACGCCCCCTTTTTCGTTATTTCCAGTTTTTTTTGTAGGTGGTAGGGATCGATCTCATATAATATCTCACCAAATTTCAGTGGTCTAACCTAAATACTTCCAGAGATATCGAATAAGAAGTATTTCATTCGTATGGGAGGTGCCACGCCCACTTTGTCGTTATCCCCAGTTTTTTTGGAGGTGGTAGGGATCGATCCCATATAACCCCTTACCGAGGTTCAATGGTTTAACATAAATACTTCCAGAGATACGGACAATGGAAAATTCCATTTGTATGGGAGGTGCCACGCCCCCTATATATATCAAAATATTTTTTAGCCTGTGACCATCCCTGGAAGATGTACAGTGGGTGTGTAAAATTTGGTTACGATCGGTTTATAAGTTTAGGACGCAAGTCGATCTATACCTATTTACATAATTTGAATTTTATATATATAGATTGCTTTTTGTTTATTTACATGAGTTTCACATCACAAATTTTTTGGAGGGCATTGAAATCGGCGATATGGCCCAAGTAACCGTGGGCGAAGTCGCACCCGTTACAATTGTTGGAGACGATATGGCAGTTGGAGTCATTGAAACACTGGGTCACGGAGATGTTATACCAGTTACAATTGGTAAGTTCAATCAGTCTAGACTTGTCTTTCTTACTCTTATCACATATGATCCAAAATAGTAGCACCAGTAATGTAAAATAGTTGCACCAATGATGCAAAATAATATCACCGATGCTATCACGACGGACCATGTTTAGCCTCAACAATGACGGCAGCGAAGATTGTAAAATCCATCAATACTGACCATCTTCGTTGGAATTATTTGGTGCAACGATGACATCAGCCCTGACGACTTATTTCATCAGCGCTGCTTAAAGGCACCCTGAGCCATTAAATTAACTATATTTCTGTTTTAACAATTTTTATTGAATTAAAAATATTTCAATTTCGCATTACAAATGAAATTAATAACTCATTAATTAATTACACTGAAAGTAAGGAAATTTTTAAGAAAGGAATTTTTTACAAAAAGATATTGCTTTGTGATATTTCTGTTTCTGGGTTTTCTTTCTTGTTTTTATACCTAGTAGTGCTTCGCACACAAGGTATATTAACTTCATTGGCCTAACGGTAGTATGTAACGGCATAAACGAATCGAGATAGATATTGACTTATATATATCAAAATGTTCAGGAGGAAAAGAGAAATTGATTGAGCCATGTCCGTCCGTCCGTCCGTCCGTCTGTGAACACGATAACTTGAGTAAATCTTGAGATATCTCAATGAAATATGCGCTATTGAAAATAGGCAAAATCGGTTAAAAGCCACGCCCTCTTTCTATATATATAATATTTTCGAAAATACAAAAAGAGTGATTATTCAGTACATAATACACCTATAAGGATAATATTTGGTATGCACTTTAGCGTTAAGGCAACAAATACATTTTTGAAAAAATTTTTAAAAAGGGGCGTGGTACCGCCCACTTTTGATATAGTCAAGTTTGGAAATATTATTAATCATAAATCAAAAACCGCTCAAGATAGCAAAACAAAATTCAGCACACATATTTATATTAATACAAGCAATATTTCGAAAAAAAATTATTGAAATCGGTTTAGGTCCACGCCCAATTTTATACGAAAGATTTTGAAAAGGATCATAGATATATTGAATATGCTATAACTTTGCTTAAACTAGCTGTATATCATTTCTATTTCACCTCTGAAGTGTTCGTGGGCAAAGAAAGTCGAAAGCACAAAATTTTTGGAAAATGGGCGTGGCCCCGCCCCTTTATGGGGGATTATTCCACAAAACTTTACATGCCATAACTCCGGTAAAAATTGACTTATTGGAACGATATTTAGAAAAAGTGTTCAACATATAAAGCTAACTCCTTGCTGTAAAAATAAACAAAATCGGTGAACGGACACGCCCACTTTTTGAACACAGTTCTAAAAAATTTCTTCGTAAAATTAAAATCGCGATACAGTAGACGCTCACAAATTGGAATCACTTTGTTTTTCGGGCGATTCTAATTTCTGAAAAATTCTAATTCCTGGACGTTTTTTTATATCAATAAAACCTTAAAATTTATGTCAATTTGCATTGAAAAACTTCAATGAAATTTTGTCTTATTCAATTTTATTCATAAAAACGAGAAAACATAAGACAAAAATCCTATATACATATATGTATTTATGCGCTAAGTCAAAAAAAGGTTCAAAAAACAAAAACTCCAATTACAGTAAATATATTGATCATTTTGCAGTAGCTGGGCTAGTGGCACATCATCGTCAAATATCAAGCAAACAATGCCGAAGTATCGAATTCAAACAAAAACTGACAAAAACTGTACAGAATAAATTGGGGATTCCCCCTTTTATATCTCATTTTGCAACAAAAAACAAAATACGCTCGCAAATTAGAATTTTCGATTCTAATTTCAGAGCGTGTAATGTATTCAAAAAGTTGATTCTAATTTCTGGAAATTCTAATTACTGAGAGTTCTAATTTGTGAGCGACTACTGTATTTCCATAATTGTATAAGTTATTTAAATAAGATTTTACACACATAATAAGCTTTTTAACCAAAACTAAACTGTATACAACTTTTGTGGATTTTGGTGAAGTAGGCGTGGCGCCGCCCACTTTTTAGCATAAAAGCTCTGCTATTTTCAAAAGCGATTGCTTGGAATTTGAAGAATGTATTTCAATAAAAGTTTGTGAGATACTTCCCAATAGTATGTAGTATACTCCTGCCAAAAATTACGCAAATCGAATAACAAACAAGCAAGATTTACGGGCAAGTAGTTAACACTCTACTGCCTTTTTATACCTAGTAGTGCTTCGCACACAAGGTATATTAACTTCATTGACCTAACGGTAGTATGTAACGGCATAAACGAATCGAGATAGATATTGACTTATATATATCAAAATGTTCAGGAGGAAAAGAGAAATTGATTGAGCCATGTCCGTCCGTCCGTCTGTGAACACGATAACTTGAGTAAATCTTGAGATATCTCAATGAAATTTGGTATGTAGGTTCCTTTTCACTTATCTCCGAGCGCTATTGAAAATAGGCAAAATCGGTTAAAAGCCACGCCCTCTTTCTATATATATAATATTTTCGAAAATACAAAAAGAGTGATTATTCAGTACATAATACACCTATAAGGATAATATTTGGTATTCACTTTAGCGCTAAGGCAACAAATACATTTTTGAAAAAATTTTTAAAAAGGGGCGTGGTACCGCCCACTTTTGATATAGTCAAGTTTGGAAATATTATTAATCATAAATCAAAAAAAGCTCAAGATAGCAAAACAAAATTCAGCACACATATTTATATTAATACAAGCAATATTTCGAAAAAAAATTATTGAAATCGGGTTAGGTCCACGCCCAATTTTATACGAAAGATTTTGAAAAGGATCATAGATATATTGAATATGCTATAACTTTGCTTAAACTAGCTGTATATCATTTCTATTTCACCTCTAAAGTGCTCGTGGGCAAAGAAAGTCGAAAGCACAAAATTTTTGGAAAATGGGCGTGGCCCCGCCCCTTTATGTGGGATTATTCCACAAAACTTTACATGCCATAACTCCGGTAAAAATTGACTTATTGGAACGATATTTAGAGAAAGTGTTCAACATATAAAGCTAACTCTTTGCTGTAAAAATAACCAAAATCGGTGAACGGACACGCCCACTTTTTGAACACAGTTCTAAAAAATTTCTTCGTAAAATTAAAATCGCGATATTTCCATAATTGTATAAGTTATTTAAATAAGATTTTACACACATAATAAGCTTTTTAACCAAATCTAAACTGTATACAAATTTTGTGGATTTTGGTGAAGTAGGCGTGGCGCCGCCCACTTTTTAGCATAAAAGCTCTGCTATTTTCAAAAGCGATTGCTTGGAATTTGAAGAATGTATTACAATGAAATTTTGTGAGATACTTCCCAATAGTATGTAGTATACTCCTGCCAAAAATTACGCAAATCGAATAACAAACAAGCAAGATTTACGGGCAAGTAGTTAACATTCTACTGCCTTTTTTTTATTAATTTTTTTTATTTTCATACCTTTCATGAACATGAGGAAAGGTATTTATATTTTGTTATTTAGTAATAATTTAATTTACCACTCACAACAGAAGTGTTTTTATCGAAAACAATCAGTTGCCTTTATAACAAATTTTCAGTTATTAAAATAGGCCTGAGTAAATTAGGATACCAAAACAGATCACTACTAGGTATTTAATGTTCGGTTACACCCGAATTTAGACTTCCTTACTAGTTTTTATTAATTTTTTTTATTTTCATACCTTTCATGAACATGAGGAAAGGTATTTATATTTTGTTATTTAGTAATAATTTAATTTACCACTCACAACAGAAGTGTTTTTATCGAAAACAATCAGTTGCCTTTATAACAAATTTTCAGTTATTAAAATAGGCCTGAGTAAATTAGGATACCAAAACAGATCACTACTAGGTATTTAATGTTCGGTTACACCCGAACTTAGACTTCCTTACTAGTTTTTTATATTTTTGTTGAAGTATTCGGTGGTAGCTCAGATTCAAAGCCCTCTTGGCAGCATCTTCGAAGTTTATTGCAGTTGTTGATTTGAATACGTCTGAAAAGAATAAAATTTATTTGTTAGATTTATATCAACGACTTTAATAATAGTTATACTTTGTAGGACTTTGGTGACTAAATTTAGGGCCCTGAAGGGTCTTTTCCTTGCAGTTCCCACCCAATTGAAATGTTGCAGAACGTCATCTTTAAAGACTTTTTTTTATAGTTTTTGTGGCGTTTTCGTGCACCCCCTTCAGTTTGAAGCAATGCGTTATCTATAAGAAATTATAATATGAGTATATCACTGAATGAAAGCTTATGTTAATTAATTACCATTGCTTGGCAAAATTCTTCGCCTTGAAGTTTCTCTTCGATTTCGAAGAGCGGCATAAGTGATTCCACTGGTAGCAGGCTCTCTACCTCTCTCATCGTTTCGCTCGTGTTTTCGCCTGTGATCTCGCAGACTTGCCGTTCAATTTTTGAAGTCATTACTTTTACCTCCCTTAAAACTTTCGCTACGGCCATGTGTTCCTCTTTGCTGACACCACTTGCCTCCTGTCTTGACATTTGTGCAGCCAGTAATAGCTGGTTTTCGGATAATATTGTTTGCTGTGTAGAATGAAATAAATAATTCAAATACCATGTGTTGATAACATACCTGCAATACTTACAGTTCGCTCTATGCCCTCGAGTTTTTTAAATATTTTAAGGAGTGTGATTCCTTCGTCGTCGTCAGTCTGTGGTGGAATGTTTTCAATATTTATTTTTCTTTTCTTTTTTACAATTGTCGGGTCCGCTGTGAAAAAATAGTAAAATGAAAATCTATACGAGTCGTCCTACTATTATAGACTGATTGAACTTACCAATTGTTTCAATGACTCCAACTGCCATATCGTCTCCAACAATTGTAACAACATATCGCCGATTTCAATGCCCTCCAAAAATTTGTGATGTTGAAACTCATGTAAATAAACAAAAAGCAATAATAATAATAATTTAAAAGTCAAAAATATAGCAAAAAACGAGTGGCAGGTTAATCAAAGTCGTGAAACAAGTTATGTAATAGTGGGATAAGCAAACGTTTTTCATTTAATGGTATACAAAAGTATTTGTAATCAATTTCATTTAACGAAAGTTCCACTGTTTCCTCAGAGAGTTCACTAGCAAAGAGAATGCCCAAGGAAGTGAATGATTGAACAAGTTCTTCAAAATAGCTTTCGGTTTTTTAAAAAATTTACAATGGAATGTTTGGGATGTTTTATTATTTCTAAAGGGCCTATATTTTTGCAAAAACAAAAACTATCGGCTTTTTTGGGGCAGCTAAAAATAAACTCTCCTGTCTTTTTACGTTCTGCCATAGGTGTGTTTCTTGTGAATCTAAAGGACCTAGTTGCTTAACACTTTCCGACAAATGCAATAACCCATGAATTTTAAAACTGATTAGTTCATCGCCGTACAATGTTCCAAATCTTGTAAAATTTCTTGGGCAACTTCTGCTTATACCTGGTGCGATCTTTGGCTTGAAAGCATTCGAATACCACTATGTAACAACAGAAAATGGTAATAAATGTCCTCACTTACACAATCTTTCAAGATGAAGATGCCCGTGTATAACAAAAACTGTCTATATTCGGTTGATTTCCAATAAGAAACGTCATCAAACTTCTTGACAAACGGCTAAATTCAGATGGCACAAACTGAGTACAAATTAAAGTTTTCTGGTTCATATCTCTAACATTTGCTCTTTTTAAAATTAACTTTAGTAGTTTTTTAGATACTCCTAGGTCAACCAAATGCATGGGATCAAGGGGAAACTGCGAAACCATTTTAAAACCTGTTTCTTCTAGAATGCTTTTCTGCTCCCTGAACTGAATAATATGGTGTGATGGATCCGTTCTCAGATCGAAGGAACCGAATTTCCCATTGTGCGAAATAACTGCTGTCACAAAAGCCCTTGCTGGAGAATCGCATGTAAAAACGCGGATATTAAATTTCTTTGGCCAGAAAACTAGGCAATCATAAAAGGACTGACTTCCGGGAAATCTACAATGGCACCGAGGATAGGCCATAAAACTCTAAAAGAGCTGTTAAATAATTTTAGCCCATCCACTCCTACATCTATAGAAATTTCTTCCCTGGACTTAAAATATTCAAAAGAATTGGAAATAAAATATTTTTGGATACCCAAATACAAGAAATCCCCGTTAGAAATATATTTAACTAATGAGTTTTCCCTATCAGTTCCCATAAGGGTTTTAGCACAGAGGGGTAATTCCTTGACATCTACATTTGGCAAATTATGTAAAAGGTCGTCAAGGGCGTTGCGGGAAATTTTGTGGCGTATTGCCCAATTTTTAAGGGTCTCACAACTACTAGGAAGGGCCTGTTCTATTTCCCTAACATCGTCAGCACCAGCATCACTTTCGTTGATGAAATTTACTTCATCATCTATGTTGGAATTAACCGACGCGTATGAAGTATTAAGCACTAAATCACTGTTCACAACTGTTTCACCTGCCACATTTTCTACTGATAGAGCAGATTGTCGAATCCTTTTGTACATTTGTACATTAGACTCGAAAATTTTCTTCTCTTTGCTCAAGCAGTTTTGAAAGTAGCGCTTATTCATTATAAACACTTATTTTGTTTTAGAACACTGTAAGTTTAATTTTTCGACACTTAAACAGTTTATTGTTTTGCAGAAACACTTTAAAAGAGTATTGTTTTGTTAACTGTTTTGAAAAAAACACTTTAACACGTTTAATTATAATAATTGCTTTGTAAAACTTTTCAAACACGTCCGCACGCCACAGAAATGAAATCAAATTTGGTACGCGTCAAATAACGGGACAGTGACGCAATTCCAAAAAATTCATCGATGAAGTCCGAAATATGCATTGCTGTGTGCACCGGTGATGTACCAGCCATGCAGCAGTGCTCAAATTCAAATTTAAAAAGGGGAACCCTGTCATCGATGAAGTCCGAAATATGCATCGCTGTGTGCACCGGTGATGTACCAGCCATGAAGCAGTGCTCAAACTCAAATTTAAAAAGGGGAACATTGTCATCGATGAAGTCCGTAATATGCATCGCTGTGTGCACCGGTGATGTACCAGCCATGAAGCAGTGCTCAAACTCAAATTTAAAAAGGGTCCGAAATATGCATCGCTGTGTGCACCGGTGATGTACCTGTACTGTTTTGGTGATGTTTAAGCTTTGCCACGATGATCAAAACATAAAACTTTATTTTTGGTGAAAAACAAAACATCATCGGTGACATACAAAATAATAAGCGATTATTGCAACGATGATATATAAAGACTCACATGATGATGAAGGCAAAATTAACACCAAAGCTCCATCTCTTTCCAACTAAACTTCTCTTTCAGATAATATTTGCATGTGTTGGTGTTAAAATCACTCTTCTTTTTCCAGCCGTAACAAATCGTATCTTCTCTTTCATAAAATAATTTATGTTTATATTGGTAACCATCACCCATGTCCCGTGGGGTAGTCAAGTACAACACTCAGCCCAGTTATACATTTTGCATGTTGGATTGTACGGTGTGGTTATTTTGAGATGACAGTCTTTCTTACACCATCCAATGTTACAACTGTCTCCGAGTGTTATATAATAGACAATTTGCAACGTTTTTAATTATTACAAGTTAATAATATTTTTAATTTTCTAAATAGATTATTAGATCTAATTTCTGTAAGCCATAACTTGAATTATAAACTCTCACGAGCTGCTAGTTTCAATTCGCCTTCAACTCAAGACCATATTCCGTTGGTGTTGGAGGTGGAATTTTATCAATATTTTAAAATACTATCTAACGTGCAACCAGTCGCTTTTACCTTTGGTTTGGTTTGGTTTATTTATTAAACATAGTATTAGTACAATAAGATTTTTCATATTTTATAGTAAAACAATGAAGGAAAGAAATTACATTACTAAACATTGTAGGAAAGGTATTACATAACAAACCAAAATACCGATTACAAAATAAGTAAACAATTAATCCTATTCATACATAAGTTTAAAGAGATGGCCAGCATATATACATATTATTATTATCTGCAAAGTATTTGTAAATTACGCGTCTATAGTTCTTCTTGTTTAAGGTATTTCGTATGGCATTAGAAATAGAGTTCCAGGTACGTATTGTGTTCACAAAAAATAGCCTAGTCAAAGAGACAGATATAAAAGTAGGCAAAATTAGGTTGTGCGAACGAGTATATCTTGTAAATTTGAGCTTATTGTGAAGATATTGCGGCGTTTTCCTGTGCATTAGCCGAAAGAGGAAAATACAACTCCTGGCCTTGAAGTAGTCTGATATTTGACATCCCAGAAGGCTAGATCTCCAACGCGATACTATGGTCGAACTTCTTAAGTTCATATACATAGCGTGTGATATAGTTAAACGCCACATAAATTTTATGAGCAGATTGCGAGTCCAGTTTATTGTAAATTAGCTCGAAGTATGTTAGGTATGGTAAAATTAATTGAATAGCCAGTTTACGGCGCATATGAAGTGGGGTAAACATCGCCGATAGGCTTAAATTACGCAGTGCGCCATACACCTTGCCTAAGGAAAAGGAAACGTGGTCCTTACATGTCAGACTATAGTGGATACGAAACCAAGGTTTGTAATTTTATCAACAAACGTAATTTGCTCAGTACCTATGTATATACATAGGTGGAATTCTATGTCTGACTAGGTTTTTCTTTGAGATAGGTAATTTATTATTATTAGTAGCCCAGAGTGCAATGGATGAAATGTCAGTATTAATTTTACAATACAGCTCATTAATATCACCAATACTGCTTGACAGGTAAAGCTGGATGTCATCCGCATAAGCATGCATATTGACAAACTTGCTTGCTGTGAAAATATCATTTAAAAACACGCTGAATAATAATGGACCTAGGATTAACCCCTGTGGCACACCAGACACCAGTTTATTGCCGCGCGATATTTGTGACCCTATTATTACTCGCTGGAACCGGTTACTCAAATAGCTATTAATTAGACAAAGCAGCGTTAAAAAATTATCGTCAAATGGAGTCCGGATGTCGTCAAGAATCTTAAGCATAGCTGTTGTGCAACCATGCTTTGCCCTAAATCCAGACTGCAAAGATGAAAGCAACTGTTTACTCTGAACGTGGTACGTGATCAAGGCTTCGAAGGCTTTGGACATAGCAGGTAGTATGCTTATAGGACGGAAATCCGAAGGAGTATTAGCAGCCATCTTTTTTGGAATTGGCTGAACTGATGCAACTTTCCATTGATTAGGAAATCGTGACGTCGTGATACAATGATTTATAATATGAGTTACCATCATAATAATATACGGTAGAACCGTCTTTACAAATTTAATAGGAATCCCATCATCTCCAACAGCATTAAATTTTTTAGCTACACTTTTAATGACGTTCAACTCGGATACCGTTTCAAACTCAAATGCATCACCAGAATAACAGATGTCATCACGAGGCACAAAAGCACGACGAGTTGCACCATATAAAGGGCACATAGTAAACGCTTGATTAAGCAGGTCAGGGTCCAAAGGACAAACTTTGTCATTCTCACATACATGCAAGCGTTTAAGGCTACGCCATAAGATATTTGAAGGCAGGGTGACGTCGAGTTTGGCTACATAATACTTGCGTTTTTCGCTTCTAATGGTAGCCGTGAACCAGGGGGACACCGAGGACTTATGGTTCAATTACCCACCGACGCAAGCACGTAGTACGTGTCAGCTGACACGACCTGTCTTATGAGAGTGCCATGTAAGTGATTACTCAACGACGTACGTGTACGTGAACGTAACGTAGAAATCAAACTACTTTTGATTTTTTACGTATGAACGTGTCAGCTAATTGCATATATACGAAAGTGTTGCCTGCTCACATTTTCGTATGCTCTTTTTAGATCGTTTTTAGTTGTTTTACAAAAATACCTTTTCAATTATGGGAATAATATTGAAATAACCCAAAATAAATTTTGTTAAAATTTGATTTCAAATAAATTGACCAATTATTATTTTTTAATATCAGTTTCGGTCTTATGTAAATGAAAAATACTCGATTAAAATATACATGTTTTCGGTAGTATGCATGAAAAGCGATCAATGGCAACATTGTATTAGATGTAAACAAAAGCAAATGGCTGATTTCTGCGTTAACATCACGCGCATAAAAGTTCGCCCAAAAGTACGTACGTACTTTATTCGTACACGTACGTTACACGTCGGTGGGTAATTCAGCTATTAGATACTCTTACTATGCCGTATCGGAACATGCCTATTGAAGAGATTTAGCAGGTTGTGGTTCAAAAACTCAATCTTATCATCAACACTCGCAAGACACCAACAATCACACCAGTTCACTGAACTAACATCATCAGTAAATGCGTTTACATCAACGTTACGGAAGTCTAAGATTAATATCAAGTGAACAGAATATTAAATCGTGATAGCTGATAGATTGCTCAAAAGGCTAGAGGTATTAGTGTCACGAGAAGTAGATTAATGTTAAAATCACCACATACTATAATATTTTCATAGTCCACGTTAAACTGGGACAGAGAGGAGAAAAGTGGGTCAAGCCTTATGTCCCTACTTGGGTTATAAACACAAGACAGGAAGGCTTTTTTTATATTATCGGACAACTCAACAAATAAATATTCAACGGCGCAATTTTCGGACTTAAAGATTTCATATTTAAATTGTTCCTACAGTTTTTTAAAGCACATATCGTGGCGGGCCATTGTGAAGTTATTCATTGCGCAGTGAAGATCATTAATGCAATCGGAAAACCAAGTTTCTGTAACACAAATTACATCAACCATCGAACACTCAAAAGCATACCTGACAGTATCCATTTTTTCCGAGTTCAGACTCCTAGCATTGAAATGAACAATATTAAAACCCTTATGACGTTTGCAGAGAATATTTATCATGGCCAAGCTATTTTCCCGAATACCACAACTAAATATTATTATTTAGAGCCATTTTTGGCTTATATTTTAATTTTTGTTTTATATTTTACAAGACAAGAACAACTATAGGTTGCACAAGTTTCTTTTTGCGATACGCTGAGAGGAAATAAGCAGGCCACCTTTACAAAATTCTATAAACAAATAAATAAAAAAAAAATTAAAAATAAATAATGGAAATAAAAAAAATAATTAATTAATTATTACATTCCTCCGATCCCTGTAATTCACTCAAATCAGTGATTTTGACAGCCTCAGAGTCTTTTGTAGTTCGCACAAAAACTGCTCCTCTCAGTGTGAATACAGGTGTAAATTTCCTAGCACGTCTTAATTTAATAGCCTGCTGCAGAATTTTTCTATTGTCGGGAGATATGCTCTCAAAAATAGTAAAATGACACTCCAGGCAAACAACATCCAAAGATAACGCAGTTTTGGTTTTTTTTTCGATGCTCACGGATAGCTCTTTAAGTGCGGTTGCGATCAAGGGGACAGTAAAATTTAACTATTATTGCACTCTTATCACTCGATCTATTATAATTATCATCATTGGCTGCCTTCGATTTCGTAGAGCGAAAAATGACTCTTACTTGTGGCGCCAAAAAATCGATGGACATGCAAATACCATTAAACAAACTCTTAAGATTTTCTCCCTTTCTATATGGTATGCCAAACACAACAGCATCAGTATCGAAGTCATAAACAGCTTTGCTTAGCTACCCATTAGCTGTTTGTTGTTGCAGTTGTTCAATTTACGTTGAAGAAAGCTGATAATGCTGATGTTGTTGTTGTTCGATCGTTTGATGACTTGTCTGATATTCCAGACTAGTCTTGTTTTTAATTAATTCTTTTATTTATTTTTCCACTTTTAAATATGGATTTCAATAATGTAAACAACAACCCCATCGTTGTCAGCCCATTTACTAGTATGAATCAACTTATGTCCCTCGAAAATGCTCTTTATATAGTCCATCAAAATATACGTAGTCTACGGCAAAACTTTGATTCCCTGTTGTGTAATATAGAAACATTTCCAGCTTACCCTGACATAATATTTGTGTCAGAAATTTGGATATATTCTAATGAAACGAGTTTTTATGATTTACCAGGCTAATCTCCAGGAGGTGTTGGGGTTTTTGTGCGGGAAACGTTTGCATGTGAAGTTTCTTAAGTACAGTTTGTTAAGTGCTGATATTTTAAAAGTCTTAATAAAAAGTCATAATAAGTTCCTGGCTTTAATTTGTGTTTACAGGCGTCATTCTGAGTCAAGTCAGGTCTTTCTGGAAGAATTTTCAAACTTTTTGAATAGTGAAAATGTTAGTAATGCAGTTATATTGGGTGATTTAAATTTGGATTTAATGCAATTGAATGCAATAACTGAAGCTTACCTAGCCCTAATGGCTAGCAACGGATTTATTTCATATCTAAATGAGCCGACCAGAATTAGTTCTAGCACTTGTCTAGATCATATTTTCTGCCGATTCAGTAGCGTTTGTGCCTGCACTAGCATAAATTTGAATTTGAATATAACTGATCACACTATGAATGGTATTAGGTTAGAGCATTTCTTGAGTCCTCAAAAGAAATCGAAGAACAAAATTAAAGTTAAGAGAATCAACTATTCAGCTTTGAATGAAAATTTGCGTAATGAGGACTGGGTTGATGTTTTTTCTGAAGGCGACATATCAAAAGCGTACTCCATTTTCTCAAGTAAGCTGCAGACTTACATACAGTTTTCTAGCTACACCTATGTCCCTCAAAAATCCAATACTAAGCTCAAACCCTGGATCAGTGTTAACCTCATCAAGAAAATAATTTTGAAAAATAAGCTAGGTGAAAAATGTAGAAAGCATCCATTCAATCACTCCCTTTTAGCTCGCTACAAAAAGTTATGCAAACATTTAAATAAGGATATTAAGGTACAGCGTGATACCTTCTTTCGTAACAGGCTTTCACGTTGTCACGGAAACTGCAAAAGGGAATGGGGAGTAGTTAATAGTATTATTAACAGAAACAGCTCAGGTGGTGAACATGCTATTACTTTGCATGAAAATGGTAATATCATTGTTGATCCTCCTGTTGTTTCCCGTATATTTAATGATTTTTTTGTATCAGTCGGACCTTCAAATACTTCTCCGTGCATGTGTATTATGTCCGGTGGTGACACATTTAGTTCAAGTAATAGCTTTGTATTTGAACCCTTCTCAGGCCTGGAGATTTTAAATATAATAAAAAATCTCGATAACTCCTCTTCCTGCGGACATGACGGAATTTCAAATATATTGTTGAAAAAAGCGCTTCGCAATAGAAGTTGTGGAAACTTTTCAATATTTAGGTGTAACAGTCGATCAAAACATGAACTGGGGTAGTCACATATCCCGTCTGAAGCAATATCTTTTATCTTCACTGCGCTGTTTCTATCTTTTGAGAACTTGTTGCTCTAATGATACCCTTAAAACGGTTTATTATGCGCTTATTCATTCAAAACTTCTTTAACAAAATTCAACCTATACAAGTCTCGCAAAAATGTGTAATTAGAAAAATTCTTAATGTTAATCGACTTGTGTGGATACCTACATAGTATGAGATCAGATAATTATAATCTGAGAAGTAATTCTCATCCTACAGTAGTTGTACCTGCATCGAGAACCACACACTCTACTAAATTTTATACAATAGTGTCACGAAAACAATTCAATGCCCTTCCAGCCGAAATTCTTTTCTTTTAATATTCTCGTACGATGAAATCGAAGCTTTGCTAAGGACTATCTCGTAAATACTTTTTATATTGAAAATTCGGATTTATCTTTTTGCTTACAATAATTTTTCCGAAATATGTATATGTTACATTTGCTGTACGTTGACTAAAATTTTTATTTATAACTACTTTTATCTACGATTTAATATTAAATTCTGTATCTATCAGTGCACCCCACTGCATTAATATCATTACTTGAGATAGCATTTGAAACTATGTTAAACCTAACATACAAAATGTCTTACCTTTTCTTATGTCTACATAAATGCACCTTACTGGAGCCCGAATGGGTTCTATTTTCTCAATTGTGTTATTATTATCTACTAGCAGGGTACCCGGCGTTGCTCGGGATGTAAGTAGTTAGGGGGCCTTTCAAAATCAATAATATACTTTAAGATTTCATATTTATATACATAAAATATAGCTGACCCGGCAAACTTCGTTCTTCCCAAAATAGATTTTTTTATTAATTTTTCACTACTTCATTGTGCATACAACTTCAAAAATATAAAATTTTAGTATTCCATTTAAGGCTACACCATACACAAAATTTTTACTTTTCTGTCCCGGAGCATAAGTAAATAGCGAAAAAATTTTCCTACACGGGAACTATTGATATCATTAATCTCCTGATCAATTTTCAGGTCCTAACTTTAAACACTTTTACGATAACCCCACTTTTATGCGCGAAAATTGTTTTGATATCATTTAGCTCTATACCAATTTCCAGGTTCCTGCCTTAAATACTTTTGGAGATATTTAGCTTGAAAAATTAGTATGGGAGGTGCCACGCCCCCATTTTCGTTAACCCCAATTTTTTTGGAGGTGGTAGGGATCGATCTCGTATAACCCCTCACCAAATTTCAGTGGTGTAACCCGAATACTTCCACAGATACGCACAATGAAAAATTTTATTTGTGTGGGAGGTGCCACGCCCACACTGTCGTTATCCCCAGTTTTTTTTGGAGGTGATAGGGATCGATTCCATATAACCCCTAACCAAATTTCAGTGGTCTAACCTAAATAGTTCCAGAGATATCGACTAAGAAGTATTTCATTCGTATGGGAGGTGCCACGCCCACTTTGTCGTTATCCCCAGTTTTTTTGGAGGTGCTAGGGATCGATTCCATATAATCTCTCACCAAATTTCAGTGGTCTAACCTAAATAGTTCCAGAGATATCGACTAAGAAGTATTTCATTCGTATGGGAGGTGCCACGCCCACTTTGTCGTTATCCCCAGTTTTTTTGGAGGTGGTAGGGATCGATTCCATATAATCTCTCACCAAATTTCAGTGGTCTAACCTAAATACTTCCAAAGATATCGACTAAGAAGTATTTCATTCGTATGCGAGGTGCCACGCCCACTTTTTCGTTATACCCAGTTGTTTTGGAGGTGGTAGGGATCGATCCCATATAACCCCTTACCGAGCTTCAGTGGTCTAACCTAAATAGTTCCAGAGATATCGACTAAAAAGTATTTCATTCGTATGGGAGGTGCCACGCCCACTTTTTCGTTATACCCAGTTGTTTTGGAGGTGGTAGGGATCGATCCCATATAACCCCTTACCGAGTTTCAATGGTCTAACATAAATACTTCCGGAGATACGGACAATGGAAAATTCCATTTGTATGGGAGGTGCCACGCCCCCTATATATATCAAAATATTTTTTAGCCTGTGACCATCCCTGGAAGATGTACAGTGGGTGTGTAAAATTTGGTTACGATCGGTTTATAAGTTTAGGACGCAAGTCGATCTATACCTACATACATACAGACATATGTATATATTTACATAATTTGAATTTTATATACATATATAGATTATTACCTACTGAAGAATTTACCAAATTCGAATATTTTAAAAAAGAGTATTAAAAACCGGTTTTCAAAAATTTTCTTTTGCCGTATTCGTTGGTAACGTTAGGGGGCCTTTCAAGAATTCAATTTTGACAAATTGTGTCAGAATGAATCGAAATTCAAAAGCTGATTTGATACCATATTGTAGGTAAATTTTAAGGTTTTAGGGCAATCACATTCTCACCGATAACTAAATTAACGATAAATTTATTGAAATATATCGAAGTAAAAATGAAACCCGGGACCATCCCCATTCGTTTGATACCCATATTGTAGGGTAATATTTAGGTTTTCGGGAATTCGCATTTTTACCGATAACTCAGTTATCGATCAATTTATCGAAATATATCGAAGTCCAAATGAAACCTGGAGCTTTTCCCTTTCGTTTGATACCCACATTGTAGGGCAAGTTTAAGGTTTTTGGGCAATCACATTTTCACCGATAACTCATCATCGATACATTTATCGAAACCAATCGAAGTCTAAATGAAACCTGCGGCCTTCTCCTTTCGTTTTATACCCATATTATGGGGTAATGTTAAGTTTTTTGGGCAATCACCGATAACTCAGATATCGATAAACTTATCGAAATATATCGAAGTCCAAAAGAAACCTGGAGCTATCTCATTTCGTTTGATACACATATTGTAGGGTAATATTAAGGTTTTCGGGCAATCGCATTTTGAACGATGACTCAGTTATCGATAAACTCATCGAAAAATATTGAAGTACAAATGAAACCTGGGGCCTTCCCCTTTCGTTTGATACCCATATTGTAGGCCATTTTTAAGGTTTTTGTGCAATCATATTTTGACCGATAACTCAGCTATGGAAACATGTATCGAAATATATCGAAGTATAAATGAAACATTTGGACCTCCCCTTTCATTTGATATCCATATTGCAGGGAAATTTTAAGATTTTTGGATTTTCTGACGTATAATTAAGTTATCGATAAATTTATCGAATTATATCGAAGTTTAAATGAAAAAAGGGGACTTCCTTTTTCGGTTGATACTCAAATTGTAGGAAAGTTTTGAGGTTTTAGGGCAACCTTATTTTCGCCGATAACTCTGTTATCGATTAATTTATCAAACAAATATCATCTCCATGAATCCTTCCAGGTCACAGAGAAAATGTGTACAAAGTTTCATATTGCTAGGTGCCTTAGTTTTGGCGTGAAAACGTAACAAACTTTGTTACTTTCCACATAGCGCGGCAGTGTACCTATGCAATTGATTTTTGATTTAGCAGACATTGAAGAAAAAGTAAACAAAAATTTTAGAAAGGCACGCTTAGTTTTTTTTTGACAAACTAAGTGAATTTTTCTTCATATAAATTTATTTAAAAAAAAAAATTTCATAGGTTCCTCCCTAAAAATTAGTATATCTTTTTTGTTCGATTTTGATAAAACAAAGTGCAAATCCCTTTCTAAGCTTCAAGCAGTATACTTGTGAAAGTCTCATCAAAATCCATTCCTTAGTTTCCGAGATCCTTAAGTTCAAACAGACAAACAGACAGACAATAATTTTAAAAATGGGTCAGATGAACTCTATAGTATTCCCCAGGTCATCCCCAGTCATCTTTTCAAAGAAATTTTCAATGTACAGACACGACCCTTCTAGAGATTTATTATAGTACTAGCAGGGTACCCGGCGTTGCTCGGGATGTAAGTAGTTAGGGGGCCTTTCAAAATCAATAATATACTTTAAGATTTCATATTTATATACATAAAATATAGCTGACCCGGCAAACTTCGTTCTTCCCAAAATAGATTTTTTTATTAATTTTTCACTACTTCATTGTGCATACAACTTCAAAAATATAAAATTTTAGTATTCCATTTAAGGCTACACCATACACAAAATTTTTACTTTTCTGTCCCGGAGCATAAGTAAATAGCGACAAAATTTTCCTACACGGGAACTATTGATATCATTAATCTCCTGATCAATTTTCAGGTCCTAAGTTTAAACACTTTTACGATAACCCCACTTTTATGCGCGAAAATTGTTTTGATATCATTTAGCTCTATACCAATTTCCAGGTTCCTGCCTTAAATACTTTTGGAGATATTTAGCTTGAAAAATTAGTATGGGAGGTGCCACGCCCCCATTTTCGTTAGCCCCAATTTTTTTGGAGGTGGTAGGGATCGATCTCGTATAACCCCTCACCAAATTTCAGTGGTGTAACCCGAATACTTCCACAGATACGGACAATGAAAAATTTTATTTGTGTGGGAGGTGCCACGCCCACACTGTCGTTATCCCCAGTTTTTTTTGGAGGTGGTAGGGATCGATTCCATATAACCCCTAACCAAATTTCAGTGGTCTAACCTAAATACTTCCAGAGATATCGACTAAGAAGTATTTCATTCGTATGGGAGGTGCCACGCCCACACCGTCGTTATCCCCAGTTTTTTTTGGAGGTGATAGGGATCGATTCCATATAACCCCTAACCAAATTTCAGTGGTCTAACCTAAATAGTTCCAGAGATATCGACTAAGAAGTATTTCATTCGTATGGGAGGTGCCACGCCCACTTTGTCGTTATCCCCAGTTTTTTTGGAGGTGCTAGGGATCGATTCCATATAATCTCTCACCAAATTTCAGTGGTCTAACCTAAATAGTTCCAGAGATATCGACTAAGAAGTATTTCATTCGTATGGGAGGTGCCACGCCCACTTTGTCGTTATCCCCAGTTTTTTTGGAGGTGGTAGGGATCGATTCCATATAATCTCTCACCAAATTTCAGTGGTCTAACCTAAATACTTCCAAAGATATCGACTAAGAAGTATTTCATTCGTATGCGAGGTGCCACGCCCACTTTTTCGTTATACCCAGTTGTTTTGGAGGTGGTAGGGATCGATCCCATATAACCCCTTACCGAGCTTCAGTGGTCTAACCTAAATAGTTCCAGAGATATCGACTAAAAAGTATTTCATTCGTATGGGAGGTGCCACGCCCACTTTTTCGTTATACCCAGTTGTTTTGGAGGTGGTAGGGATCGATCCCATATAACCCCTTACCGAGTTTCAATGGTCTAACATAAATACTTCCGGAGATACGGACAATGGAAAATTCCATTTGTATGGGAGGTGCCACGCCCCCTATATATATCAAAATATTTTTTAGCCTGTGACCATCCCTGGAAGATGTACAGTGGGTGTGTAAAATTTGGTTACGATCGGTTTATAAGTTTAGGACGCAAGTCGATCTATACCTACATACATACAGACATATGTATATATTTACATAATTTGAATTTTATATACATATATAGATTATTACCTACTGAAGAATTTACCAAATTCGAATATTTTAAAAAAGAGTATTAAAAACCGGTTTTCAAAAATTTTCTTTTGCCGTATTCGTTGGTAACGTTAGGGGGCCTTTCAAGAATTCAATTTTGACAAATTGTGTCAGAATGAATCGAAATTCAAAAGCTGATTTGATACCATATTGTAGGTAAATTTTAAGGTTTTAGGGCAATCACATTCTCACCGATAACTAAATTAACGATAAATTTATTGAAATATATCGAAGTAAAAATGAAACCCGGGACCATCCCCATTCGTTTGATACCCATATTGTAGGGTAATATTTAGGTTTTCGGGAATTCGAATTTTTACCGATAACTCAGTTATCGATCAATTTATCGAAATATATCGAAGTCCAAATGAAACCTGGAGCTTTTCCCTTTCGTTTGATACCCACATTGTAGGGCAAGTTTAAGGTTTTTGGGCAATCACATTTTCACCGATAACTCATCATCGATACATTTATCGAAACCAATCGAAGTCTAAATGAAACCTGCGGCCTTCTCCTTTCGTTTTATACCCATATTATGGGGTAATGTTAAGTTTTTTGGGCAATCACCGATAACTCAGATATCGATAAACTTATCGAAATATATCGAAGTCCAAAAGAAACCTGGAGCTATCTCATTTCGTTTGATACACATATTGTAGGGTAATATTAATGTTTTCGGGCAATCGCATTTTGACCGATGACTCAGTTATCGATAAACTCATCGAAAAATATTGAAGTACAAATGAAACCTGGGGCCTTCCCCTTTCGTTTGATACCCATATTGTAGGCCATTTTTAAGGTTTTTGTGCAATCATATTTTGACCGATAACTCAGCTATGGAAACATGTATCGAAATATATCGAAGTATAAATGAAACATTTGGACCTCCCCTTTCATTTGATATCCATATTGCAGGGAAATTTTAAGATTTTTGGATTTTCTGACGTATAATTAAGTTATCGATAAATTTATCGAATTATATCGAAGTTTAAATGAAAAAAGGGGACTTCCTCTTTCGGTTGATACTCAAATTGTAGGAAAGTTTTGAGGTTTTAGGGCAACCTTATTTTCGCCGATAACTCTGTTATCGATTAATTTATCAAACAAATATCATCTCCATGAATCCTTCCAGGTCACAGAGAAAATGTGTACAAAGTTTCATACTGCTAGGTGCCTTAGTTTTGGCGTGAAAACGTAACAAACTTTGTTACTTTCCACATAGCGCGGCAGTGTACCTATGCAATTGATTTTTGATTTAGCAGACATTGAAAAAAAAGTAAACAAAAATTTTAGAAAGGCACGCTTAGTTTTTTTTTGACAAACTAAGTGAATTTTTCTTCATATAAATTTATTTAAAAAAAAAAATTTCATAGGTTCCTCCCTAAAAATTAGTATATCTTTTTTGTTCGATTTTGATAAAACAAAGTGCAAATCCCTTTCTAAGCTTCAAGCAGTATACTTGTGAAAGTCTCATCAAAATCCATTCCTTAGTTTCCGAGATCCTTAAGTTCAAACAGACAAACAGACAGACAATAATTTTAAAAATGGGTCAGATGAACTCTATAGTATTCCCCAGGTCATCCCCAGTCATCTTTTCAAAGAAATTTTCAATGTACAGACACGACCCTTCTAGAGATTTATTATAGTATAGATATGCTGATACCCACATAAATATTTATTTAAATTTATTTAAGAAAAAAAATTTCATAGGTTCCTCCCTAAAAATTAGTATATCTTTTTTGTTTGTGGTCCGATTTTGATAAAACAAAGTGCAGATCCCTTTCTAAGCTTCAAGCAGTATATTTGTGAAAGTCTCATCAAAATCCATTGCTTAGTTTCCGAGATCCTTAAGTTCAAACAGACAAACAGACAAACAGACAGACAATAATTTTAAAAATGGGTCAGATGAACTCCATAGCATTCCCCAGGTCATCCCCAGTCATCTTTTCAAAGAAATTTTCAATGTACAGACACGACCCTTCTAGAGATTTATTATAGTATAGATAGATAGATAGATATGCTGATACCCACATAAATATTTATTTAAATTTATTTAAGAAAAAAAATTTCATAGGTTCCTCCCTAAAAATTAGTATATCTTTTTTGTTTGTGGTCCGATTTTGATAAAACAAAGTGCAGATCCCTTTCTAAGCTTCAAGCAGTATATTTGTGAAAGTCTCATCAAAATCCATTGCTTAGTTTCCGAGATCCTTAAGTTCAAACAGACAAACAGACAGACAATAATTTTAAAAATGGATCAGATGAACTCTATAGCATTCCCCAGGTCATCCCCAGTCATCTTTTCAAAGAAATTTTCAATGTACAGACACGACCCTTCTAGAGATTTATTATAGTATAGATATGCTGATACCCACATAAATATTTATTTAAATTTATTTAAGAAAAAAAATTTTATAGGTTCCTCCCTAAAAATTAGTATATCTTTTTTGTTTGTGGTCCGATTTTGATAAAACAAAGTGCAGATCCCTTTCTAAGCTTCAAGCAGTATATTTGTGAAAGTCTCATCAAAATCCATTGCTTAGTTTCCGAGATCCTTAAGTTCAAACAGACAAACAGACAAACAGACAGACAATAATTCTAAAAATGGGTCAGATGAACTCTATAGTATCCCCCAAGTCACCCCCAGTCATCTTTTCAAAGAAATTTTCAATGTACAGACACGACCCTTCTAGAGATTTATTATAGTATAGATATGCTGATACCCACATAAATATTTATTTAAATTTATTAAAGAAAAAAAATTTTATAGGTTCCTCCCTAAAAATTAGAATATCTTTTTTGTTTGTGGTCCGATTTTGATAAAACAAAGTGCAGATCCCATTCTAAGCTTCAAGCAGTATATTTGTGAAAGTCTCATCAAAATCCATTTCTTAGTTTCCGAGATCCTTAAGTTCAAACAGACAAACAGACAGACGATAATTCTAAAAATGAGTCAGATGAACTCTATAGTATTCCCCAAGTCACCCCCAGTAATTTTTTCAAAGAAATTTTCAATGCACAGACACGACTTTTCTAGAGTTTTATTAAAGAATAGCAGGGTACCCGGCGTTGCTCGGGATGTAAGTAGTTAGGGGGCCTTTCAAAATCAATAATATACTTTAAGATTTCATATTTATATACATAAAATATAGCTGACCCGGCAAACTTCGTTCTTCCCAAAATAGATTTTTTTATTAATTTTTCACTACTTCATTGTGCATACAACTTCAAAAATATAAAATTTTAGTATTCCATTTAAGGCTACACCATACACAAAATTTTTACTTTTCTGTCCCGGAGCATAAGTAAATAGCGACAAAATTTTCCTACACGGGAACTATTGATATCATTAATCTCCTGATCAATTTTCAGGTCCTAACTTTAAACACTTTTACGATAACCCCACTTTTATGCGCGAAAATTGTTTTGATATCATTTAGCTCTATACCAATTTCCAGGTTCCTGCCTTAAATACTTTTGGAGATATTTAGCTTGAAAAATTAGTATGGGAGGTGCCACGCCCCCATTTTCGTTAACCCCAATTTTTTTGGAGGTGGTAGGGATCGATCTCGTATAACCCCTCACCAAATTTCAGTGGTGTAACCCGAATACTTCCACAGATACGGACAATGAAAAATTTTATTTGTGTGGGAGGTGCCACGCCCACACTGTCGTTATCCCCAGTTTTTTTTGGAGGTGGTAGGGATCGATTCCATATAACCCCTAACCAAATTTCAGTGGTCTAACCTAAATACTTCCAGAGATATCGACTAAGAAGTATTTCATTCGTATGGGAGGTGCCACGCCCACACCGTCGTTATCCCCAGTTTTTTTTGGAGGTGATAGGGATCGATTCCATATAACCCCTAACCAAATTTCAGTGGTCTAACCTAAATAGTTCCAGAGATATCGACTAAGAAGTATTTCATTCGTATGGGAGGTGCCACGCCCACTTTGTCGTTATCCCCAGTTTTTTTGGAGGTGCTAGGGATCGATTCCATATAATCTCTCACCAAATTTCAGTGGTCTAACCTAAATAGTTCCAGAGATATCGACTAAGAAGTATTTCATTCGTATGGGAGGTGCCACGCCCACTTTGTCGTTATCCCCAGTTTTTTTGGAGGTGGTAGGGATCGATTCCATATAATCTCTCACCAAATTTCAGTGGTCTAACCTAAATACTTCCAAAGATATCGACTAAGAAGTATTTCATTCGTATGCGAGGTGCCACGCCCACTTTTTCGTTATACCCAGTTGTTTTGGAGGTGGTAGGGATCGATCCCATATAACCCCTTACCGAGCTTCAGTGGTCTAACCTAAATAGTTCCAGAGATATCGACTAAAAAGTATTTCATTCGTATGGGAGGTGCCACGCCCACTTTTTCGTTATACCCAGTTGTTTTGGAGGTGGTAGGGATCGATCCCATATAACCCCTTACCGAGTTTCAATGGTCTAACATAAATACTTCCGGAGATACGGACAATGGAAAATTCCATTTGTATGGGAGGTGCCACGCCCCCTATATATATCAAAATATTTTTTAGCCTGTGACCATCCCTGGAAGATGTACAGTGGGTGTGTAAAATTTGGTTACGATCGGTTTATAAGTTTAGGACGCAAGTCGATCTATACCTACATACATACAGACATATGTATATATTTACATAATTTGAATTTTATATACATATATAGATTATTACCTACTGAAGAATTTACCAAATTCGAATATTTTAAAAAAGAGTATTAAAAACCGGTTTTCAAAAATTTTCTTTTGCCGTATTCGTTGGTAACGTTAGGGGGCCTTTCAAGAATTCAATTTTGACAAATTGTGTCAGAATGAATCGAAATTCAAAAGCTGATTTGATACCATATTGTAGGTAAATTTTAAGGTTTTAGGGCAATCACATTCTCACCGATAACTAAATTAACGATAAATTTATTGAAATATATCGAAGTAAAAATGAAACCCGGGACCATCCCCATTCGTTTGATACCCATATTGTAGGGTAATATTTAGGTTTTCGGGAATTCGAATTTTTACCGATAACTCAGTTATCGATCAATTTATCGAAATATATCGAAGTCCAAATGAAACCTGGAGCTTTTCCCTTTCGTTTGATACCCACATTGTAGGGCAAGTTTAAGGTTTTTGGGCAATCACATTTTCACCGATAACTCATCATCGATACATTTATCGAAACCAATCGAAGTCTAAATGAAACCTGCGGCCTTCTCCTTTCGTTTTATACCCATATTATGGGGTAATGTTAAGTTTTTTGGGCAATCACCGATAACTCAGATATCGATAAACTTATCGAAATATATCGAAGTCCAAAAGAAACCTGGAGCTATCTCATTTCGTTTGATACACATATTGTAGGGTAATATTAATGTTTTCGGGCAATCGCATTTTGACCGATGACTCAGTTATCGATAAACTCATCGAAAAATATTGAAGTACAAATGAAACCTGGGGCCTTCCCCTTTCGTTTGATACCCATATTGTAGGCCATTTTTAAGGTTTTTGTGCAATCATATTTTGACCGATAACTCAGCTATGGAAACATGTATCGAAATATATCGAAGTATAAATGAAACATTTGGACCTCCCCTTTCATTTGATATCCATATTGCAGGGAAATTTTAAGATTTTTGGATTTTCTGACGTATAATTAAGTTATCGATAAATTTATCGAATTATATCGAAGTTTAAATGAAAAAAGGGGACTTCCTCTTTCGGTTGATACTCAAATTGTAGGAAAGTTTTGAGGTTTTAGGGCAACCTTATTTTCGCCGATAACTCTGTTATCGATTAATTTATCAAACAAATATCATCTCCATGAATCCTTCCAGGTCACAGAGAAAATGTGTACAAAGTTTCATACTGCTAGGTGCCTTAGTTTTGGCGTGAAAACGTAACAAACTTTGTTACTTTCCACATAGCGCGGCAGTGTACCTATGCAATTGATTTTTGATTTAGCAGACATTGAAAAAAAAGTAAACAAAAATTTTAGAAAGGCACGCTTAGTTTTTTTTTGACAAACTAAGTGAATTTTTCTTCATATAAATTTATTTAAAAAAAAAAATTTCATAGGTTCCTCCCTAAAAATTAGTATATCTTTTTTGTTCGATTTTGATAAAACAAAGTGCAAATCCCTTTCTAAGCTTCAAGCAGTATACTTGTGAAAGTCTCATCAAAATCCATTCCTTAGTTTCCGAGATCCTTAAGTTCAAACAGACAAACAGACAGACAATAATTTTAAAAATGGGTCAGATGAACTCTATAGTATTCCCCAGGTCATCCCCAGTCATCTTTTCAAAGAAATTTTCAATGTACAGACACGACCCTTCTAGAGATTTATTATAGTATAGATATGCTGATACCCACATAAATATTTATTTAAATTTATTTAAGAAAAAAAATTTCATAGGTTCCTCCCTAAAAATTAGTATATCTTTTTTGTTTGTGGTCCGATTTTGATAAAACAAAGTGCAGATCCCTTTCTAAGCTTCAAGCAGTATATTTGTGAAAGTCTCATCAAAATCCATTGCTTAGTTTCCGAGATCCTTAAGTTCAAACAGACAAACAGACAAACAGACAGACAATAATTTTAAAAATGGGTCAGATGAACTCCATAGCATTCCCCAGGTCATCCCCAGTCATCTTTTCAAAGAAATTTTCAATGTACAGACACGACCCTTCTAGAGATTTATTATAGTATAGATAGATAGATAGATATGCTGATACCCACATAAATATTTATTTAAATTTATTTAAGAAAAAAAATTTCATAGGTTCCTCCCTAAAAATTAGTATATCTTTTTTGTTTGTGGTCCGATTTTGATAAAACAAAGTGCAGATCCCTTTCTAAGCTTCAAGCAGTATATTTGTGAAAGTCTCATCAAAATCCATTGCTTAGTTTCCGAGATCCTTAAGTTCAAACAGACAAACAGACAGACAATAATTTTAAAAATGGATCAGATGAACTCTATAGCATTCCCCAGGTCATCCCCAGTCATCTTTTCAAAGAAATTTTCAATGTACAGACACGACCCTTCTAGAGATTTATTATAGTATAGATATGCTGATACCCACATAAATATTTATTTAAATTTATTTAAGAAAAAAAATTTTATAGGTTCCTCCCTAAAAATTAGTATATCTTTTTTGTTTGTGGTCCGATTTTGATAAAACAAAGTGCAGATCCCTTTCTAAGCTTCAAGCAGTATATTTGTGAAAGTCTCATCAAAATCCATTGCTTAGTTTCCGAGATCCTTAAGTTCAAACAGACAAACAGACAAACAGACAGACAATAATTCTAAAAATGGGTCAGATGAACTCTATAGTATCCCCCAAGTCACCCCCAGTCATCTTTTCAAAGAAATTTTCAATGTACAGACACGACCCTTCTAGAGATTTATTATAGTATAGATATGCTGATACCCACATAAATATTTATTTAAATTTATTAAAGAAAAAAAATTTTATAGGTTCCTCCCTAAAAATTAGAATATCTTTTTTGTTTGTGGTCCGATTTTGATAAAACAAAGTGCAGATCCCATTCTAAGCTTCAAGCAGTATATTTGTGAAAGTCTCATCAAAATCCATTTCTTAGTTTCCGAGATCCTTAAGTTCAAACAGACAAACAGACAGACGATAATTCTAAAAATGAGTCAGATGAACTCTATAGTATTCCCCAAGTCACCCCCAGTAATTTTTTCAAAGAAATTTTCAATGCACAGACACGACTTTTCTAGAGTTTTATTAAAGAATAGCAGGGTACCCGGCGTTGCTCGGGATGTAAGTAGTTAGGGGGCCTTTCAAAATCAATAATATACTTTAAGATTTCATATTTATATACATAAAATATAGCTGACCCGGCAAACTTCGTTCTTCCCAAAATAGATTTTTTTATTAATTTTTCACTACTTCATTGTGCATACAACTTCAAAAATATAAAATTTTAGTATTCCATTTAAGGCTACACCATACACAAAATTTTTACTTTTCTGTCCCGGAGCATAAGTAAATAGCGACAAAATTTTCCTACACGGGAACTATTGATATCATTAATCTCCTGATCAATTTTCAGGTCCTAACTTTAAACACTTTTACGATAACCCCACTTTTATGCGCGAAAATTGTTTTGATATCATTTAGCTCTATACCAATTTCCAGGTTCCTGCCTTAAATACTTTTGGAGATATTTAGCTTGAAAAATTAGTATGGGAGGTGCCACGCCCCCATTTTCGTTAACCCCAATTTTTTTGGAGGTGGTAGGGATCGATCTCGTATAACCCCTCACCAAATTTCAGTGGTGTAACCCGAATACTTCCACAGATACGGACAATGAAAAATTTTATTTGTGTGGGAGGTGCCACGCCCACACTGTCGTTATCCCCAGTTTTTTTTGGAGGTGGTAGGGATCGATTCCATATAACCCCTAACCAAATTTCAGTGGTCTAACCTAAATAGTTCCAGAGATATCGACTAAGAAGTATTTCATTCGTATGGGAGGTGCCACGCCCACACCGTCGTTATCCCCAGTTTTTTTTGGAGGTGATAGGGATCGATTCCATATAACCCCTAACCAAATTTCAGTGGTCTAACCTAAATAGTTCCAGAGATATCGACTAAGAAGTATTTCATTCGTATGGGAGGTGCCACGCCCACTTTGTCGTTATCCCCAGTTTTTTTGGAGGTGCTAGGGATCGATTCCATATAATCTCTCACCAAATTTCAGTGCTCTAACCTAAATAGTTCCAGAGATATCGACTAAGAAGTATTTCATTCGTATGGGAGGTGCCACGCCCACTTTGTCGTTATCCCCAGTTTTTTTGGAGGTGGTAGGGATCGATTCCATATAATCTCTCACCAAATTTCAGTGGTCTAACCTAAATACTTCCAAAGATATCGACTAAGAAGTATTTCATTCGTATGCGAGGTGCCACGCCCACTTTTTCGTTATACCCAGTTGTTTTGGAGGTGGTAGGGATCGATCCCATATAACCCCTTACCGAGCTTCAGTGGTCTAACCTAAATAGTTCCAGAGATATCGACTAAAAAGTATTTCATTCGTATGGGAGGTGCCACGCCCACTTTTTCGTTATACCCAGTTGTTTTGGAGGTGGTAGGGATCGATCCCATATAACCCCTTACCGAGTTTCAATGGTCTAACATAAATACTTCCGGAGATACGGACAATGGAAAATTCCATTTGTATGGGAGGTGCCACGCCCCCTATATATATCAAAATATTTTTTAGCCTGTGACCATCCCTGGAAGATGTACAGTGGGTGTGTAAAATTTGGTTACGATCGGTTTATAAGTTTAGGACGCAAGTCGATCTATACCTACATACATACATACATATGTATATATTTACATAATTTGAATTTTATATACATATATAGATTATTACCTACTGAAGAATTTACCAAATTCGAATATTTTAAAAAAGAGTATTAAAAACCGGTTTTCAAAAATTTTCTTTTGCCGTATTCGTTGGTAACGTTAGGGGGCCTTTCAAGAATTCAATTTTGACAAATTGTGTCAGAATGAATCGAAATTCAAAAGCTGATTTGATACCATATTGTAGGTAAATTTTAAGGTTTTAGGGCAATCACATTCTCACCGATAACTAAATTAACGATAAATTTATTGAAATATATCGAAGTAAAAATGAAACCCGGGACCATCCCCATTCGTTTGATACCCATATTGTAGGGTAATATTTAGGTTTTCGGGAATTCGCATTTTTACCGATAACTCAGTTATCGATCAATTTATCGAAATATATCGAAGTCCAAATGAAACCTGGAGCTTTTCCCTTTCGTTTGATACCCACATTGTAGGGCAAGTTTAAGGTTTTTGGGCAATCACATTTTCACCGATAACTCATCATCGATACATTTATCGAAACCAATCGAAGTCTAAATGAAACCTGCGGCCTTCTCCTTTCGTTTTATACCCATATTATGGGGTAATGTTAAGTTTTTTGGGCAATCACCGATAACTCAGATATCGATAAACTTATCGAAATATATCGAAGTCCAAAAGAAACCTGGAGCTATCTCATTTCGTTTGATACACATATTGTAGGGTAATATTAAGGTTTTCGGGCAATCGCATTTTGACCGATGACTCAGTTATCGATAAACTCATCGAAAAATATTGAAGTACAAATGAAACCTGGGGCCTTCCCCTTTCGTTTGATACCCATATTGTAGGCCATTTTTAAGGTTTTTGTGCAATCATATTTTGACCGATAACTCAGCTATGGAAACATGTATCGAAATATATCGAAGTATAAATGAAACATTTGGACCTCCCCTTTCATTTGATATCCATATTGCAGGGAAATTTTAAGATTTTTGGATTTTCTGACGTATAATTAAGTTATCGATAAATTTATCGAATTATATCGAAGTTTAAATGAAAAAAGGGGACTTCCTCTTTCGGTTGATACTCAAATTGTAGGAAAGTTTTGAGGTTTTAGGGCAACCTTATTTTCGCCGATAACTCTGTTATCGATTAATTTATCAAACAAATATCATCTCCATGAATCCTTCCAGGTCACAGAGAAAATGTGTACAAAGTTTCATACTGCTAGGTGCCTTAGTTTTGGCGTGAAAACGTAACAAACTTTGTTACTTTCCACATAGCGCGGCAGTGTACCTATGCAATTGATTTTTGATTTAGCAGACATTGAAAAAAAAGTAAACAAAAATTTTAGAAAGGCACGCTTAGTTTTTTTTTGACAAACTAAGTGAATTTTTCTTCATATAAATTTATTTAAAAAAAAAAATTTCATAGGTTCCTCCCTAAAAATTAGTATATCTTTTTTGTTCGATTTTGATAAAACAAAGTGCAAATCCCTTTCTAAGCTTCAAGCAGTATACTTGTGAAAGTCTCATCAAAATCCATTCCTTAGTTTCCGAGATCCTTAAGTTCAAACAGACAAACAGACAGACAATAATTTTAAAAATGGGTCAGATGAACTCTATAGTATTCCCCAGGTCATCCCCAGTCATCTTTTCAAAGAAATTTTCAATGTACAGACACGACCCTTCTAGAGATTTATTATAGTATAGATAGATAGATAGATATGCTGATACCCACATAAATATTTATTTAAATTTATTTAAGAAAAAAAATTTCATAGGTTCCTCCCTAAAAATTAGTATATCTTTTTTGTTTGTGGTCCGATTTTGATAAAACAAAGTGCAGATCCCTTTCTAAGCTTCAAGCAGTATATTTGTGAAAGTCTCATCAAAATCCATTGCTTAGTTTCCGAGATCCTTAAGTTCAAACAGACAAACAGACAAACAGACAGACAATAATTTTAAAAATGGGTCAGATGAACTCCATAGCATTCCCCAGGTCATCCCCAGTCATCTTTTCAAAGAAATTTTCAATGTACAGACACGACCCTTCTAGAGATTTATTATAGTATAGATAGATAGATAGATATGCTGATACCCACATAAATATTTATTTAAATTTATTTAAGAAAAAAAATTTCATAGGTTCCTCCCTAAAAATTAGTATATCTTTTTTGTTTGTGGTCCGATTTGGATAAAACAAAGTGCAGATCCCTTTCTAAGCTTCAAGCAGTATATTTGTGAAAGTCTCATCAAAATCCATTGCTTAGTTTCCGAGATCCTTAAGTTCAAACAGACAAACAGACAAACAGACAGACAATAATTTTAAAAATGGATCAGATGAACTCTATAGCATTCCCCAGGTCATCCCCAGTCATCTTTTCAAAGAAATTTTCAATGTACAGACACGACCCTTCTAGAGATTTATTATAGTATAGATATGCTGATACCCACATAAATATTTATTTAAATTTATTTAAGAAAAAAAATTTTATAGGTTCCTCCCTAAAAATTAGTATATCTTTTTTGTTTGTGGTCCGATTTTGATAAAACAAAGTGCAGATCCCTTTCTAAGCTTCAAGCAGTATATTTGTGAAAGTCTCATCAAAATCCATTGCTTAGTTTCCGAGATCCTTAAGTTCAAACAGACAAACAGACAAACAGACAGACAATAATTCTAAAAATGGGTCAGATGAACTCTATAGTATCCCCCAAGTCACCCCCAGTCATCTTTTCAAAGAAATTTTCAATGTACAGACACGACCCTTCTTTAGATTTATTATAGTATAGATATGCTGATACCCACATAAATATTTATTTAAATTTATTAAAGAAAAAAAATTTTATAGGTTCCTCCCTAAAAATTAGAATATCTTTTTTGTTTGTGGTCCGATTTTGATAAAACAAAGTGCAGATCCCTTTCTAAGCTTCAAGCAGTATATTTGTGAAAGTCTCATCAAAATCCATTTCTTAGTTTCCGAGATCCTTAAGTTCAAACAGACAAACAGACAAACAGACAGACAATAATTTTAAAAATGGGTCAGATGAACTCCATAGCATTCCCCAGGTCATCCCCAGTCATCTTTTCAAAGAAATTTTCAATGTACAGACACGACCCTTCTAGAGATTTATTATAGTATAGATAGATAGATAGATATGCTGATACCCACATAAATATTTATTTAAATTTATTTAAGAAAAAAAATTTCATAGGTTCCTCCCTAAAAATTAGTATATCTTTTTTGTTTGTGGTCCGATTTTGATAAAACAAAGTGCAGATCCCTTTCTAAGCTTCAAGCAGTATATTTGTGAAAGTCTCATCAAAATCCATTGCTTAGTTTCCGAGATCCTTAAGTTCAAACAGACAAACAGACAGACAATAATTTTAAAAATGGATCAGATGAACTCTATAGCATTCCCCAGGTCATCCCCAGTCATCTTTTCAAAGAAATTTTCAATGTACAGACACGACCCTTCTAGAGATTTATTATAGTATAGATATGCTGATACCCACATAAATATTTATTTAAATTTATTTAAGAAAAAAAATTTTATAGGTTCCTCCCTAAAAATTAGTATATCTTTTTTGTTTGTGGTCCGATTTTGATAAAACAAAGTGCAGATCCCTTTCTAAGCTTCAAGCAGTATATTTGTGAAAGTCTCATCAAAATCCATTGCTTAGTTTCCGAGATCCTTAAGTTCAAACAGACAAACAGACAAACAGACAGACAATAATTCTAAAAATGGGTCAGATGAACTCTATAGTATCCCCCAAGTCACCCCCAGTCATCTTTTCAAAGAAATTTTCAATGTACAGACACGACCCTTCTAGAGATTTATTATAGTATAGATATGCTGATACCCACATAAATATTTATTTAAATTTATTAAAGAAAAAAAATTTTATAGGTTCCTCCCTAAAAATTAGAATATCTTTTTTGTTTGTGGTCCGATTTTGATAAAACAAAGTGCAGATCCCTTTCTAAGCTTCAAGCAGTATATTTGTGAAAGTCTCATCAAAATCCATTTCTTAGTTTCCGAGATCCTTAAGTTCAAACAGACAAACAGACAGACGATAATTCTAACTAGTAAGGAAGTCTAAGTTCGGGTGTAACCGAACATTAAATACCTAGTAGTGATCTGTTTTGGTATCCTAATTTACTCAGGTCTATTTTAATACATACCTGAAAATTTGTTATAAAGGCAACTGATTGTTTTCGATAAAAACACTTCTGTTGTGAGTGGTAAATTAAATTATTACTAAATAACAAAATGTAAATACCTTTTCTCATGTTCATGAAAGGTATGAAAATAAAAAAAATTAATAAAAAAAAGGCAGTAGGGTGTTAACTACTTGCCCGTAAATCTTGCTTGTTTGTTATTCGATTTGCGTAATTTTTGGCAGGAGTATACTACATACTATTCTGAACCCTCTCACAAAATTTCATTGAAATACATTCTTGAAATTCCAAGCAATCGCTTTTGAAAATAGCAGAGCTTTTATGCTAAAAAGTGGGCGGCGCCACGCCTACTTCACCAAAATCGACAAAATTTTTGTACAGTTCAGTTTTGCTTAAAAGGCTTATTATGTGCGTAAAATCTTATTTATATAACTTATACAATTATTGAAATATCGCGATTTTAAGTTTACGAAGAAATTTTTTAGAACTGTGTTCAAAAAGTGGGCGTGTCCGTTCTCCGATTTTGTTTATTTTTACAGCAAAGAGTAAGCTTTATATGCTGAACACTTTCTCTAAATATCGTTTCAATAAGTCAATTTTTACCGAAGTTATGGCATGGAAAGTTTTGTGGAATAATCCCCCATAAAGGGGCGGGGCCACGCCCATTTTCCAAAAATTTTGTGCTTTCGACTTTCTTTGCCCACGAACACTTCAGAGGTGAAATAGAAATTATATACAGCTAGTTTAAGCAAAGTTATAGCATATTCAATATATCTATGATCCTTTTCAAAATCTTTCGTATAAAATTAGGCGTGGACCTAACCCGATTTCGCTAATTTTTTTTCGAAATATTGCCTGTATTAATATATATATGTGTGCTGAATTTTATTTTGCTATCTTGAGCGGTTTTTGATTTATGATTAATAATATTTCCAAATTTGACTATATCAAAAGTGGGCGGTGCCACGCCCCTTTTTAAAAATTTCTTCAAAAATATATTTGTTGCCTTAACGCTAAAGTGCACACCAAATTATATCCTTATAGGTGTATTATGTACTGAATAATCACTCTTTTTGTATTTTCCAAAATATTATATATATAGAAAGAGGGCGTGGCTTTTAACCGATTTTGCCTATTTTCAATAGCGCTCGGAGATAAGTGAAAAGGAACCTACATACCAAATTTCATTGAGATATCTCAAGATTTACTCAAGTTATCGTGTTTACAGACGGACGGACGGACGGACGGACGGACGGACGGACATGGCTCAATCAATTTCTCTTTTCCTCCTGAACATTTTGATATATATAAGTCAATATTTATCTCGATTCGTTTATGCCGTTACATACTACCGTTAGGCGAATGAAGTTAATATACCTTGTGTGCGAAGCACTACTAGGTATAAAAAGGCAGTAGGGTGTTAACTACTTGCCCGTAAATCTTGCTTGTTTGTTATTCGATTTGCGTAATTTTTGGCAGGAGTATACTACATACTATTCTGAACCCTCTCACAAAATTTCATTGAAATACATTCTTGAAATTCCAAGCAATCGCTTTTGAAAATAGCAGAGCTTTTATGCTAAAAAGTGGGCGGCGCCACGCCTACTTCACCAAAATCGACAAAATTTTTGTACAGTTCAGTTTTGCTTAAAAGGCTTATTATGTGCGTAAAATCTTATTTATATAACTTATACAATTATTGAAATATCGCGATTTTAAGTTTACGAAGAAATTTTTTAGAACTGTGTTCAAAAAGTGGGCGTGTCCGTTCTCCGATTTTGTTTATTTTTACAGCAAAGAGTAAGCTTTATATGCTGAACACTTTCTCTAAATATCGTTTCAATAAGTCAATTTTTACCGAAGTTATGGCATGGAAAGTTTTGTGGAATAATCCCCCATAAAGGGGCGGGGCCACGCCCATTTTCCAAAAATTTTGTGCTTTCGACTTTCTTTGCCCACGAACACTTCAGAGGTGAAATAGAAATTATATACAGCTAGTTTAAGCAAAGTTATAGCATATTCAATATATCTATGATCCTTTTCAAAATCTTTCGTATAAAATTAGGCGTGGACCTAACCCGATTTCGCTAATTTTTTTTCGAAATATTGCCTGTATTAATATATATATGTGTGCTGAATTTTATTTTGCTATCTTGAGCGGTTTTTGATTTATGATTAATAATATTTCCAAATTTGACTATATCAAAAGTGGGCGGTGCCACGCCCCTTTTTAAAAATTTCTTCAAAAATATATTTGTTGCCTTAACGCTAAAGTGCACACCAAATTATATCCTTATAGGTGTATTATGTACTGAATAATCACTCTTTTTGTATTTTCCAAAATATTATATATATAGAAAGAGGGCGTGGCTTTTAACCGATTTTGCCTATTTTAAATAGCGCTCGGAGATAAGTGAAAAGGAACCTACATACCAAATTTCATTGAGATATCTCAAGATTTACTCAAGTTATCGTGTTTACAGACGGACGGACGGACGGACGGACGGACGGACGGACGGACGGACGGACGGACATGGCTCAATCAATTTCTCTTTTCCTCCTGAACATTTTGATATATATAAGTCAATATTTATCTCGATTCGTTTATGCCGTTACATACTACCGTTAGGCGAATGAAGTTAATATACCTTGTGTGCGAAGCACTACTAGGTATAAAAATGAGTCAGATGAACTCTATAGTATTCCCCAAGTCACCCCCAGTAATTTTTTCAAAGAAATTTTCAATGCACAGACACCACTTTTCTAGAGTTTTATTAAAGATATGCTGATACCCACATAAATATTTATTTAAATTTATTTAAGAAAAAAAATTTTATAGGTTCCTCCCTAAAAATTAGTATATCTTTTTTGTTTGTGGTCCGATTTTGATAAAACAAAGTGCAGATCCCTTTCTAAGCTTCAAGCAGTATATTTGTGAAAGTCTCATCAAAATCCATTGCTTAGTTTCCGAGATCCTTAAGTTCAAACAGACAAACAGACAAACAGACAGACAATAATTCTAAAAATGGGTCAGATGAACTCTATAGTATCCCCCAAGTCACCCCCAGTCATCTTTTCAAAGAAATTTTCAATGTACAGACACGACCCTTCTAGAGATTTATTATAGTATAGATATGCTGATACCCACATAAATATTTATTTAAATTTATTTAAGAAAAAAAATTTTATAGGTTCCTCCCTAAAAATTAGTATATCTTTTTTGTTTGTGGTCCGATTTTGATAAAACAAAGTGCAGATCCCTTTCTAAGCTTCAAGCAGTATATTTGTGAAAGTCTCATCAAAATCCATTGCTTAGTTTCCGAGATCCTTAAGTTCAAACAGACAAACAGACAAACAGACAGACAATAATTCTAAAAATGGGTCAGATGAACTCTATAGTATCCCCCAAGTCACCCCCAGTCATCTTTTCAAAGAAATTTTCAATGTACAGACACGACCCTTCTAGAGATTTATTATAGTATAGATAGATATGCTGATACCCACATAAATATTTATTTAAATTTATTTAAGAAAAAAAATTTCATAGGTTCCTCCCTAAAAATTAGTATATCTTTTTTGTTTGTGGTCCGATTTTGATAAAACAAAGTGCAGATCCCTTTCTAAGCTTCAAGCAGTATATTTGTGAAAGTCTCATCAAAATCCATTGCTTAGTTTCCGAGATCCTTAAGTTCAAACAGACAAACAGACAGACGATAATTCTAAAAATGAGTCAGATGAACTCTATAGTATTCCCCAAGTCACCCCCAGTAATTTTTTCAAAGAAATTTTCAATGCACAGACACGACTTTTCTAGAGTTTTATTAAAGATATGCTGATACCCACATAAATATTTATTTAAATTTATTTAAGAAAAAAAATTTTATAGGTTCCTCCCTAAAAATTAGTATATCTTTTTTGTTTGTGGTCCGATTTTGATAAAACAAAGTGCAGATCCCTTTCTAAGCTTCAAGCAGTATATTTGTGAAAGTCTCATCAAAATCCATTGCTTAGTTTCCGAGATCCTTAAGTTCAAACAGACAAACAGACAAACAGACAAACAGACAAACAGACAGACAATAATTCTAAAAATGGGTCAGATGAACTCTATAGTATCCCCCAAGTCACCCCCAGTCATCTTTTCAAAGAAATTTTCAATGTACAGACACGACCCTTCTAGAGATTTATTATAGTATAGATAGATATGCTGATACCCACATAAATATTTATTTAAATTTATTTAAGAAAAAAAATTTCATAGGTTCCTCCCTAAAAATTAGTATATCTTTTTTGTTTGTGGTCCGATTTTGATAAAACAAAGTGCAGATCCCTTTCTAAGCTTCAAGCAGTATATTTGTGAAAGTCTCATCAAAATCCATTGCTTAGTTTCCGAGATCCTTAAGTTCAAACAGACAAACAGACAAACAGACAAACAGACAGACAATAATTTTAAAAATGGATCAGATGAACTCTATAGCATTCCCCAGGTCATCCCCAGTCATCTTTTCAAAGAAATTTTCAATGTACAGACACGACCCTTCTAGAGATTTATTATAGTATAGATATGCTGATACCCACATAAATATTTATTTAAATTTATTTAAGAAAAAAAATTTTATAGGTTCCTCCCTAAAAATTAGTATATCTTTTTTGTTTGTGGTCCGATTTTGATAAAACAAAGTGCAGATCCCTTTCTAAGCTTCAAGCAGTATATTTGTGAAAGTCTCATCAAAATCCATTGCTTAGTTTCCGAGATCCTTAAGTTCAAACAGACAAACAGACAAACAGACAGACAATAATTCTAAAAATGGGTCAGATGAACTCTATAGTATCCCCCAAGTCACCCCCAGTCATCTTTTCAAAGAAATTTTCAATGTACAGACACGACCCTTCTAGAGATTTATTATAGTATAGATATGCTGATACCCACATAAATATTTATTTAAATTTATTAAAGAAAAAAAATTTTATAGGTTCCTCCCTAAAAATTAGAATATCTTTTTTGTTTGTGGTCCGATTTTGATAAAACAAAGTGCAGATCCCTTTCTAAGCTTCAAGCAGTATATTTGTGAAAGTCTCATCAAAATCCATTTCTTAGTTTCCGAGATCCTTAAGTTCAAACAGACAAACAGACAGACGATAATTCTAAAAATGAGTCAGATGAACTCTATAGTATTCCCCAAGTCACCCCCAGTAATTTTTTCAAAGAAATTTTCAATGCACAGACACGACTTTTCTAGAGTTTTATTAAAGATATGCTGATACCCACATAAATATTTATTTAAATTTATTTAAGAAAAAAAATTTTATAGGTTCCTCCCTAAAAATTAGTATATCTTTTTTGTTTGTGGTCCGATTTTGATAAAACAAAGTGCAGATCCCTTTCTAAGCTTCAAGCAGTATATTTGTGAAAGTCTCATCAAAATCCATTGCTTAGTTTCCGAGATCCTTAAGTTCAAACAGACAAACAGACAAACAGACAAACAGACAGACAATAATTCTAAAAATGGGTCAGATGAACTCTATAGTATCCCCCAAGTCACCCCCAGTCATCTTTTCAAAGAAATTTTCAATGTACAGACACGACCCTTCTAGAGATTTATTATAGTATAGATATGCTGATACCCACATAAATATTTATTTAAATTTATTTAAGAAAAAAAATTTTATAGGTTCCTCCCTAAAAATTAGTATATCTTTTTTGTTTGTGGTCCGATTTTGATAAAACAAAGTGCAGATCCCTTTCTAAGCTTCAAGCAGTATATTTGTGAAAGTCTCATCAAAATCCATTGCTTAGTTTCCGAGATCCTTAAGTTCAAACAGACAAACAGACAGACAATAATTCTAAAAATGGGTCAGATGAACTCTATAGTATCCCCCAAGTCACCCCCAGTCATCTTTTCAAAGAAATTTTCAATGTACAGACACGACCCTTCTAGAGATTTATTATAGTATAGATAGATATGCTGATACCCACATAAATATTTATTTAAATTTATTTAAGAAAAAAAATTTCATAGGTTCCTCCCTAAAAATTAGTATATCTTTTTTGTTGTGGTCCGACAGACAAACAGACAGACAATAATTCTAAAAATGGGTCAGATGAACTCTATAGTATCCCCCAAGTCACCCCCAGTCATCTTTTCAAAGAAATTTTCAATGTACAGACACGACCCTTCTAGAGATTTATTATAGTAAGATATGCTGATACCCACATAAATATTTATTTAAATTTATTTAAGAAAAAAAGTTTTATAGGTTCCTCCCTAAAAATTAGAATATCTTTTTTGTTTGTGGTCCGATTTTGATAAAACAAAGTGCAGATCCCTTTCTAAGCTTCAAGCAGTATATTTGTGAAAGTCTCATCAAAATCCATTGCTTAGTTTCCGAGATCCTTAAGTTCAAACAGACAAACAGACAAACAGACAAACAGACAGACAATAATTCTAAAAATGGGTCAGATGAACTCTATAGTATCCCCCAAGTCACCCCCAGTCATCTTTTCAAAGAAATTTTCAATGTACAGACACGACCCTTCTAGAGATTTATTATAGTATAGATAGATATGCTGATACCCACATAAATATTTATTTAAATTTATTTAAGAAAAAAAATTTCATAGGTTCCTCCCTAAAAATTAGTATATCTTTTTTGTTTGTGGTCCGATTTTGATAAAACAAAGTGCAGATCCCTTTCTAAGCTTCAAGCAGTATATTTGTGAAAGTCTCATCAAAATCCATTGCTTAGTTTCCGAGATCCTTAAGTTCAAACAGACAAACAGACAGACGATAATTCTAAAAATGAGTCAGATGAACTCTATAGTATTCCCCAAGTCACCCCCAGTAATTTTTTCAAAGAAATTTTCAATGCACAGACACGACTTTTCTAGAGTTTTATTAAAGATATGCTGATACCCACATAAATATTTATTTAAATTTATTTAAGAAAAAAAATTTTATAGGTTCCTCCCTAAAAATTAGTATATCTTTTTTGTTTGTGGTCCGATTTTGATAAAACAAAGTGCAGATCCCTTTCTAAGCTTCAAGCAGTATATTTGTGAAAGTCTCATCAAAATCCATTGCTTAGTTTCCGAGATCCTTAAGTTCAAACAGACAAACAGACAAACAGACAAACAGACAAACAGACAGACAATAATTCTAAAAATGGGTCAGATGAACTCTATAGTATCCCCCAAGTCACCCCCAGTCATCTTTTCAAAGAAATTTTCAATGTACAGACACGACCCTTCTAGAGATTTATTATAGTATAGATATGCTGATACCCACATAAATATTTATTTAAATTTATTTAAGAAAAAAAATTTTATAGGTTCCTCCCTAAAAATTAGTATATCTTTTTTGTTTGTGGTCCGATTTTGATAAAACAAAGTGCAGATCCCTTTCTAAGCTTCAAGCAGTATATTTGTGAAAGTCTCATCAAAATCCATTGCTTAGTTTCCGAGATCCTTAAATTCAAACAGACAAACAGACAAACAGACAAACAGACAGACAATAATTCTAAAAATGGGTCAGATGAACTCTATAGTATCCCCCAAGTCACCCCCAGTCATCTTTTCAAAGAAATTTTCAATGTACAGACACGACCCTTCTAGAGATTTATTATAGTATAGATAGATATGCTGATACCCACATAAATATTTATTTAAATTTATTTAAGAAAAAAAATTTCATAGGTTCCTCCCTAAAAATTAGTATATCTTTTTTGTTTGTGGTCCGATTTTGATAAAACAAAGTGCAGATCCCTTTCTAAGCTTCAAGCAGTATATTTGTGAAAGTCTCATCAAAATCCATTGCTTAGTTTCCGAGATCCTTAAGTTCAAACAGACAAACAGACAAACAGACAGACAATAATTTTAAAAATGGATCAGATGAACTCTATAGCATTCCCCAGGTCATCCCCAGTCATCTTTTCAAAGAAATTTTCAATGTACAGACACGACCCTTCTAGAGATTTATTATAGTATAGATAGATATGCTGATACCCACATAAATATTTATTTAAATTTATTTAAGAAAAAAAATTTCATAGGTTCCTCCCTAAAAATTAGTATATCTTTTTTGTTTGTGGTCCGATTTTGATAAAACAAAGTGCAGATCCCTTTCTAAGCTTCAAGCAGTATATTTGTGAAAGTCTCATCAAAATCCATTGCTTAGTTTCCGAGATCCTTAAGTTCAAACAGACAAACAGACAGACAATAATTCTAAAAATGGGTCAGATGAACTCTATAGTATCCCCCAAGTCACCCCCAGTCATCTTTTCAAAGAAATTTTCAATGTACAGACACGACCCTTCTAGAGATTTATTATAGTATAGATAGATATGCTGATACCCACATAAATATTTATTTAAATTTATTTAAGAAAAAAAATTTCATAGGTTCCTCCCTAAAAATTAGTATATCTTTTTTGTTTGTGGTCCGATTTTGATAAAACAAAGTGCAGATCCCTTTCTAAGCTTCAAGCAGTATATTTGTGAAAGTCTCATCAAAATCCATTGCTTAGTTTCCGAGATCCTTAAGTTCAAACAGACAAACAGACAAACAGACAAACAGACAGACAATAATTCTAAAAATGGGTCAGATGAACTCTATAGTATCCCCCAAGTCACCCCCAGTCATCTTTTCAAAGAAATTTTCAATGTACAGACACGACCCTTCTAGAGATTTATTATAGTATAGATATGCTGATACCCACATAAATATTTATTTAAATTTATTAAAGAAAAAAAATTTTATAGGTTCCTCCCTAAAAATTAGAATATCTTTTTTGTTTGTGGTCCGATTTTGATAAAATGAGTCAGATGAACTCTATAGTATTCCCCAAGTCACCCCCAGTAATTTTTTCAAAGAAATTTTCAATGCACAGACACGACTTTTCTAGAGTTTTATTAAAGATATGCTGATACCCACATAAATATTTATTTAAATTTATTTAAGAAAAAAAATTTTATAGGTTCCTCCCTAAAAATTAGTATATCTTTTTTGTTTGTGGTCCGATTTTGATAAAACAAAGTGCAGATCCCTTTCTAAGCTTCAAGCAGTATATTTGTGAAAGTCTCATCAAAATCCATTGCTTAGTTTCCGAGATCCTTAAGTTCAAACAGACAAACAGACAAACAGACAAACAGACAGACAATAATTCTAAAAATGGGTCAGATGAACTCTATAGTATCCCCCAAGTCACCCCCAGTCATCTTTTCAAAGAAATTTTCAATGTACAGACACGACCCTTCTAGAGATTTATTATAGTATAGATATGCTGATACCCACATAAATATTTATTTAAATTTATTTAAGAAAAAAAATTTTATAGGTTCCTCCCTAAAAATTAGTATATCTTTTTTGTTTGTGGTCCGATTTTGATAAAACAAAGTGCAGATCCCTTTCTAAGCTTCAAGCAGTATATTTGTGAAAGTCTCATCAAAATCCATTGCTTAGTTTCCGAGATCCTTAAGTTCAAACAGACAAACAGACAAACAGACAAACAGACAATAATTCTAAAAATGGGTCAGATGAACTCTATAGTATCCCCCAAGTCACCCCCAGTCATCTTTTCAAAGAAATTTTCAATGTACAGACACGACCCTTCTAGAGATTTATTATAGTAAGATATGCTGATACCCACATAAATATTTATTTAAATTTATTTAAGAAAAAAAATTTTATAGGTTCCTCCCTAAAAATTAGTATATCTTTTTTGTTTGTGGTCCGATTTTGATAAAACAAAGTGCAGATCCCTTTCTAAGCTTCAAGCAGTATATTTGTGAAAGTCTCATCAAAATCCATTGCTTAGTTTCCGAGATCCTTAAGTTCAAACAGACAAACAGACAAACAGACAAACAGACAGACAATAATTCTAAAAATGGGTCAGATGAACTCTATAGTATCCCCCAAGTCACCCCCAGTCATCTTTTCAAAGAAATTTTCAATGTACAGACACGACCCTTCTAGAGATTTATTATAGTATAGATATGCTGATACCCACATAAATATTTATTTAAATTTATTTAAGAAAAAAAATTTTATAGGTTCCTCCCTAAAAATTAGTATATCTTTTTTGTTTGTGGTCCGATTTTGATAAAACAAAGTGCAGATCCCTTTCTAAGCTTCAAGCAGTATATTTGTGAAAGTCTCATCAAAATCCATTGCTTAGTTTCCGAGATCCTTAAGTTCAAACAGACAAACAGACAAACAGACAGACAATAATTTTAAAAATGGATCAGATGAACTCTATAGCATTCCCCAGGTCATCCCCAGTCATCTTTTCAAAGAAATTTTCAATGTACAGACACGACCCTTCTAGAGATTTATTATAGTATAGATATGCTGATACCCACATAAATATTTATTTAAATTTATTTAAGAAAAAAAATTTTATAGGTTCCTCCCTAAAAATTAGTATATCTTTTTTGTTTGTGGTCCGATTTTGATAAAACAAAGTGCAGATCCCTTTCTAAGCTTCAAGCAGTATATTTGTGAAAGTCTCATCAAAATCCATTGCTTAGTTTCCGAGATCCTTAAGTTCAAACAGACAAACAGACAGACAATAATTCTAAAAATGGGTCAGATGAACTCTATAGTATCCCCCAAGTCACCCCCAGTCATCTTTTCAAAGAAATTTTCAATGTACAGACACGACCCTTCTAGAGATTTATTATAGTATAGATATGCTGATACCCACATAAATATTTATTTAAATTTATTAAAGAAAAAAAATTTTATAGGTTCCTCCCTAAAAATTAGAATATCTTTTTTGTTTGTGGTCCGATTTTGATAAAACAAAGTGCAGATCCCTTTCTAAGCTTCAAGCAGTATATTTGTGAAAGTCTCATCAAAATCATTTGCTTAGTTTCCGAGATCCTTAAGTTCAAACAGACAAACAGACAGACGATAATTCTAAAAATGAGTCAGATGAACTCTATAGTATTCCCCAAGTCACCCCCAGTAATTTTTTCAAAGAAATTTTCAATGCACAGACACGACTTTTCTAGAGTTTTATTAAAGATATGCTGATACCCACATAAATATTTATTTAAATTTATTTAAGAAAAAAAATTTCATAGGTTCCTCCCTAAAAATTAGTATATCTTTTTTGTTTGTGGTCCGATTTTGATAAAACAAAGTGCAGATCCCTTTCTAAGCTTCAAGCAGTATATTTGTGAAAGTCTCATCAAAATCCATTGCTTAGTTTCCGAGATCCTTAAGTTCAAACAGACAAACAGACAAACAATAATTTTAAAAATGGATCAGATGAACTCTATAGCATTCCCCAGGTCATCCCCAGTCATCTTTTCAAAGAAATTTTCAATGTACAGACACGACCCTTCTAGAGATTTATTATAGTATAGATATGCTGATACCCACATAAATATTTATTTAAATTTATTTAAGAAAAAAAATTTTATAGGTTCCTCCCTAAAAATTAGTATATCTTTTTTGTTTGTGGTCCGATTTTGATAAAACAAAGTGCAGATCCCTTTCTAAGCTTCAAGCAGTATATTTGTGAAAGTCTCATCAAAATCCATTGCTTAGTTTCCGAGATCCTTAAGTTCAAACAGACAAACAGACAGACAATAATTCTAAAAATGGGTCAGATGAACTCTATAGTATCCCCCAAGTCACCCCCAGTCATCTTTTCAAAGAAATTTTCAATGTACAGACACGACCCTTCTAGAGATTTATTATAGTATAGATATGCTGATACCCACATAAATATTTATTTAAATTTATTAAAGAAAAAAAATTTTATAGGTTCCTCCCTAAAAATTAGAATATCTTTTTTGTTTGTGGTCCGATTTTGATAAAACAAAGTGCAGATCCCTTTCTAAGCTTCAAGCAGTATATTTGTGAAAGTCTCATCAAAATCATTTGCTTAGTTTCCGAGATCCTTAAGTTCAAACAGACAAACAGACAGACGATAATTCTAAAAATGAGTCAGATGAACTCTATAGTATTCCCCAAGTCACCCCCAGTAATTTTTTCAAAGAAATTTTCAATGCACAGACACGACTTTTCTAGAGTTTTATTAAAGATATGCTGATACCCACATAAATATTTATTTAAATTTATTTAAGAAAAAAAATTTCATAGGTTCCTCCCTAAAAATTAGTATATCTTTTTTGTTTGTGGTCCGATTTTGATAAAACAAAGTGCAGATCCCTTTCTAAGCTTCAAGCAGTATATTTGTGAAAGTCTCATCAAAATCCATTGCTTAGTTTCCGAGATCCTTAAGTTCAAACAGACAAACAGACAAACAGACAGACAATAATTTTAAAAATGGATCAGATGAACTCTATAGCATTCCCCAGGTCATCCCCAGTCATCTTTTCAAAGAAATTTTCAATGTACAGACACGACCCTTCTAGAGATTTATTATAGTATAGATATGCTGATACCCACATAAATATTTATTTAAATTTATTTAAGAAAAAAAATTTTATAGGTTCCTCCCTAAAAATTAGTATATCTTTTTTGTTTGTGGTCCGATTTTGATAAAACAAAGTGCAGATCCCTTTCTAAGCTTCAAGCAGTATATTTGTGAAAGTCTCATCAAAATCCATTGCTTAGTTTCCGAGATCCTTAAGTTCAAACAGACAAACAGACAAACAGACAAACAGACAAACAGACAGACAATAATTCTAAAAATGGGTCAGATGAACTCTATAGTATCCCCCAAGTCACCCCCAGTCATCTTTTCAAAGAAATTTTCAATGTACAGACACGACCCTTCTAGAGATTTATTATAGTATAGATATGCTGATACCCACATAAATATTTATTTAAATTTATTTAAGAAAAAAAATTTTATAGGTTCCTCCCTAAAAATTAGTATATCTTTTTTGTTTGTGGTCCGATTTTGATAAAACAAAGTGCAGATCCCTTTCTAAGCTTCAAGCAGTATATTTGTGAAAGTCTCATCAAAATCCATTGCTTAGTTTCCGAGATCCTTAAATTCAAACAGACAAACAGACAAACAGACAAACAGACAAACAGACAGACAATAATTCTAAAAATGGGTCAGATGAACTCTATAGTATCCCCCAAGTCACCCCCAGTCATCTTTTCAAAGAAATTTTCAATGTACAGACACGACCCTTCTAGAGATTTATTATAGTATAGATAGATATGCTGATACCCACATAAATATTTATTTAAATTTATTTAAGAAAAAAAATTTCATAGGTTCCTCCCTAAAAATTAGTATATCTTTTTTGTTTGTGGTCCGATTTTGATAAAACAAAGTGCAGATCCCTTTCTAAGCTTCAAGCAGTATATTTGTGAAAGTCTCATCAAAATCCATTGCTTAGTTTCCGAGATCCTTAAGTTCAAACAGACAAACAGACAAACAGACAGACAATAATTTTAAAAATGGATCAGATGAACTCTATAGCATTCCCCAGGTCATCCCCAGTCATCTTTTCAAAGAAATTTTCAATGTACAGACACGACCCTTCTAGAGATTTATTATAGTATAGATATGCTGATACCCACATAAATATTTATTTAAATTTATTTAAGAAAAAAAATTTTATAGGTTCCTCCCTAAAAATTAGTATATCTTTTTTGTTTGTGGTCCGATTTTGATAAAACAAAGTGCAGATCCCTTTCTAAGCTTCAAGCAGTATATTTGTGAAAGTCTCATCAAAATCCATTGCTTAGTTTCCGAGATCCTTAAGTTCAAACAGACAAACAGACAAACAGACAGACAATAATTCTAAAAATGGGTCAGATGAACTCTATAGTATCCCCCAAGTCACCCCCAGTCATCTTTTCAAAGAAATTTTCAATGTACAGACACGACCCTTCTAGAGATTTATTATAGTATAGATATGCTGATACCCACATAAATATTTATTTAAATTTATTAAAGAAAAAAAATTTTATAGGTTCCTCCCTAAAAATTAGAATATCTTTTTTGTTTGTGGTCCGATTTTGATAAAATGAGTCAGATGAACTCTATAGTATTCCCCAAGTCACCCCCAGTAATTTTTTCAAAGAAATTTTCAATGCACAGACACGACTTTTCTAGAGTTTTATTAAAGATATGCTGATACCCACATAAATATTTATTTAAATTTATTTAAGAAAAAAAATTTTATAGGTTCCTCCCTAAAAATTAGTATATCTTTTTTGTTTGTGGTCCGATTTTGATAAAACAAAGTGCAGATCCCTTTCTAAGCTTCAAGCAGTATATTTGTGAAAGTCTCATCAAAATCCATTGCTTAGTTTCCGAGATCCTTAAGTTCAAACAGACAAACAGACAAACAGACAAACAGACAGACAATAATTCTAAAAATGGGTCAGATGAACTCTATAGTATCCCCCAAGTCACCCCCAGTCATCTTTTCAAAGAAATTTTCAATGTACAGACACGACCCTTCTAGAGATTTATTATAGTATAGATATGCTGATACCCACATAAATATTTATTTAAATTTATTTAAGAAAAAAAATTTTATAGGTTCCTCCCTAAAAATTAGTATATCTTTTTTGTTTGTGGTCCGATTTTGATAAAACAAAGTGCAGATCCCTTTCTAAGCTTCAAGCAGTATATTTGTGAAAGTCTCATCAAAATCCATTGCTTAGTTTCCGAGATCCTTAAGTTCAAACAGACAAACAGACAAACAGACAATAATTCTAAAAATGGGTCAGATGAACTCTATAGTATCCCCCAAGTCACCCCCAGTCATCTTTTCAAAGAAATTTTCAATGTACAGACACGACCCTTCTAGAGATTTATTATAGTAAGATATGCTGATACCCACATAAATATTTATTTAAATTTATTTAAGAAAAAAAATTTTATAGGTTCCTCCCTAAAAATTAGTATATCTTTTTTGTTTGTGGTCCGATTTTGATAAAACAAAGTGCAGATCCCTTTCTAAGCTTCAAGCAGTATATTTGTGAAAGTCTCATCAAAATCCATTGCTTAGTTTCCGAGATCCTTAAGTTCAAACAGACAAACAGACAAACAGACAGACAATAATTCTAAAAATGGGTCAGATGAACTCTATAGTATCCCCCAAGTCACCCCCAGTCATCTTTTCAAAGAAATTTTCAATGTACAGACACGACCCTTCTAGAGATTTATTATAGTATAGATATGCTGATACCCACATAAATATTTATTTAAATTTATTTAAGAAAAAAAATTTTATAGGTTCCTCCCTAAAAATTAGTATATCTTTTTTGTTTGTGGTCCGATTTTGATAAAACAAAGTGCAGATCCCTTTCTAAGCTTCAAGCAGTATATTTGTGAAAGTCTCATCAAAATCCATTGCTTAGTTTCCGAGATCCTTAAGTTCAAACAGACAAACAGACAAACAGACAAACAGACAGACAATAATTTTAAAAATGGATCAGATGAACTCTATAGCATTCCCCAGGTCATCCCCAGTCATCTTTTCAAAGAAATTTTCAATGTACAGACACGACCCTTCTAGAGATTTATTATAGTATAGATATGCTGATACCCACATAAATATTTATTTAAATTTATTTAAGAAAAAAAATTTTATAGGTTCCTCCCTAAAAATTAGTATATCTTTTTTGTTTGTGGTCCGATTTTGATAAAACAAAGTGCAGATCCCTTTCTAAGCTTCAAGCAGTATATTTGTGAAAGTCTCATCAAAATCCATTGCTTAGTTTCCGAGATCCTTAAGTTCAAACAGACAAACAGACAGACAATAATTCTAAAAATGGGTCAGATGAACTCTATAGTATCCCCCAAGTCACCCCCAGTCATCTTTTCAAAGAAATTTTCAATGTACAGACACGACCCTTCTAGAGATTTATTATAGTATAGATATGCTGATACCCACATAAATATTTATTTAAATTTATTAAAGAAAAAAAATTTTATAGGTTCCTCCCTAAAAATTAGAATATCTTTTTTGTTTGTGGTCCGATTTTGATAAAACAAAGTGCAGATCCCTTTCTAAGCTTCAAGCAGTATATTTGTGAAAGTCTCATCAAAATCCATTTCTTAGTTTCCGAGATCCTTAAGTTCAAACAGACAAACAGACAGACGATAATTCTAAAAATGAGTCAGATGAACTCTATAGTATTCCCCAAGTCACCCCCAGTAATTTTTTCAAAGAAATTTTCAATGCACAGACACGACTTTTCTAGAGTTTTATTAAAGATATGCTGATACCCACATAAATATTTATTTAAATTTATTTAAGAAAAAAAATTTCATAGGTTCCTCCCTAAAAATTAGTATATCTTTTTTGTTTGTGGTCCGATTTTGATAAAACAAAGTGCAGATCCCTTTCTAAGCTTCAAGCAGTATATTTGTGAAAGTCTCATCAAAATCCATTGCTTAGTTTCCGAGATCCTTAAGTTCAAACAGACAAACAGACAAACAGACAAACAGACAAACAGACAGACAATAATTCTAAAAATGGGTCAGATAAACTCTATAGTATCCCCCAAGTCACCCCCAGTCATCTTTTCAAAGAAATTTTCAATGTACAGACACGACCCTTCTAGAGATTTATTATAGTATAGATATGCTGATACCCACATAAATATTTATTTAAATTTATTTAAGAAAAAAAATTTTATAGGTTCCTCCCTAAAAATTAGTATATCTTTTTTGTTTGTGGTCCGATTTTGATAAAACAAAGTGCAGATCCCTTTCTAAGCTTCAAGCAGTATATTTGTGAAAGTCTCATCAAAATCCATTGCTTAGTTTCCGAGATCCTTAAGTTCAAACAGACAAACAGACAGACAATAATTCTAAAAATGGGTCAGATGAACTCTATAGTATCCCCCAAGTCACCCCCAGTCATCTTTTCAAAGAAATTTTCAATGTACAGACACGACCCTTCTAGAGATTTATTATAGTAAGATATGCTGATACCCACATAAATATTTATTTAAATTTATTTAAGAAAAAAAATTTTATAGGTTCCTCCCTAAAAATTAGTATATCTTTTTTGTTTGTGGTCCGATTTTGATAAAACAAAGTGCAGATCCCTTTCTAAGCTTCAAGCAGTATATTTGTGAAAGTCTCATCAAAATCATTTGCTTAGTTTCCGAGATCCTTAAGTTCAAACAGACAAACAGACAAACAGACAAACAGACAAACAGACAGACAATAATTCTAAAAATGGGTCAGATGAACTCTATAGTATCCCCCAAGTCACCCCCAGTCATCTTTTCAAAGAAATTTTCAATGTACAGACACGACCCTTCTAGAGATTTATTATAGTATAGATATGCTGATACCCACATAAATATTTATTCAAATTTATTTAAGAAAAAAAATTGTATAGGTTCCTCCCTAAAAATTAGTATATCTTTTTTGTTTGTGGTCCGATTTTGATAAAACAAAGTGCAGATCCCTTTCTAAGCTTCTAGCAGTATATTTGTGAAAGTCTCATCAAAATCCATTGCTTAGTTTCCGAGATCCTTAAGTTCAAACAGACAAACAGACAAACAGACAGACAATAATTCTAAAAATTGGTCAGATGAACTCTATAGTATCCCCCAAGTCACCCCCAGTCATCTTTTCAAAGAAATTTTCAATGTACAGACACGACCCTTCTAGAGATTTATTATAGTATAGATAGATATGCTGATACCCACATAAATATTTATTTAAATTTATTTAAGAAAAAAATTTTTATAGGTTCCTCCCTAAAAATTAGTATATCTTTTTTGTTTGTGGTCCGATTTTGATAAAACAGAGTGCAGATCCCTTTCTAAGCTTCAAGCAGTATATTTGTGAAAGTCTCATCAAAATCCATTGCTTAGTTTCCGAGATCCTTAAGTTCAAACAGACAAACAGACAAACAGACAAACAGACAGACAATAATTCTAAAAATGGGTCAGATGAACTCTATAGTATCCCCCAAGTCACCCCCAGTCATCTTTTCAAAGAAATTTTCAATGTACAGACACGACCCTTCTAGAGATTTATTATAGTATAGATATGCTGATACCCACATAAATATTTATTTAAATTTATTTAAGAAAAAAAATTCTATAGGTTCCTCCCTAAAAATTAGTATATCTTTTTTGTTTGTGGTCCGATTTTGATAAAACAAAGTGCAGATCCCTTTCTAAGCTTCAAGCAGTATATTTGTGAAAGTCTCATCAAAATCCATTGCTTAGTTTCCGAGATCCTTAAGTTCAAACAGACAAACAGACAGACAATAATTCTAAAAATGGGTCAGATGAACTCTATAGTATCCCCCAAGTCACCCCCAGTCATCTTTTCAAAGAAATTTTCAATGTACAGACACGACCCTTCTAGAGATTTATTATAGTATAGATATGCTGATACCCACATAAATATTTATTTAAATTTATTTAAGAAAAAAAATTTCATAGGTTCCTCCCTAAAAATTAGTATATCTTTTTTGTTTGTGGTCCGATTTTGATAAAACAAAGTGCAGATCCCTTTCTAAGCTTCAAGCAGTATATTTGTGAAAGTCTCATCAAAATCCATTGCTTAGTTTCCGAGATCCTTAAGTTCAAACAGACAAACAGACAGACAATAACTCTAAAAATGGATCAGATGAACTCTATAGTATTCCCCAAGTCACCCCCAGTAATTTTTTCAAAGAAATTTTCAATGCACAGACACGACTTTTCTAGAGTTTTATTAAAGATATGCTGATACCCACATAAATATTTATTTAAATTTATTTAAGAAAAAAAATTCATAGGTTCCTCCCTAAAAATTAGTATATCTTTTTTGTTTGTTGTCCGATTTTGATAAAACAAAGTGCAGATCCCTTTCTAAGCTTCAAGCAGTATATTTGTGAAAGTCTCATCAAAATCCAATGCTTAGTTTCCGAGATCCTTAAGTTCAAACAGACAAACAGACAAACAGACAGACAATAATTTTAAAAATGGATCAGATGAACTCTATAGCATTCCCCAGGTCATCCCCAGTCATCTTTTCAAAGAAATTTTCAATGTACAGACACGACCCTTCTAGAGATTTATTATAGTATAGATTGTGAAAGTCTCATCAAAATCCATTGCTTAGTTTCCGAGATCCTTAAGTTCAAACAGACAAACAGACAAACAGACAGACAATAATTTTAAAAATGGATCAGATGAACTCTATAGCATTCCCCAGGTCATCCCCAGTCATCTTTTCAAAGAAATTTTCAATGTACAGACACGACCCTTCTAGAGATTTATTATAGTATAGATAGATATGCTGATACCCACATAAATATTTATTTAAATTTATTAAAGAAAAAAAATTTTATAGGTTCCTCCCTAAAAATTAGTATATCTTTTTTGTTTGTGGTCCGATTTTGATAAAACAAAGTGCAGATCCCTTTCTAAGCTTCAAGCAGTATATTTGTGAAAGTCTCATCAAAATCCATTGCTTAGTTTCCGAGATCCTTAAGTTCAAACAGACAAACAGACAAACAGACAAACAGACAGACAATAATTCTAAAAATGGGTCAGATGAACTCTATAGTATCCCCCAAGTCACCCCCAGTCATCTTTTCAAAGAAATTTTCAATGTACAGACACGACCCTTCTAGAGATTTATTATAGTATAGATATGCTGATACCCACATAAATATTTATTTAAATTTATTTAAGAAAAAAAATTTTATAGGTTCCTCCCTAAAAATTAGTATATCTTTTTTGTTTGTGGTCCGATTTTGATAAAACAAAGTGCAGATCCCTTTCTAAGCTTCAAGCAGTATATTTGTGAAAGTCTCATCAAAATCCATTGCTTAGTTTCCGAGATCCTTAAGTTCAAACAGACAAACAGACAAACAGACAGACAATAATTCTAAAAATGGGTCAGATGAACTCTATAGTATCCCCCAAGTCACCTCCAGTCATCTTTTCAAAGAAATTTTCAATGTACAGATACGACCCTTCTAGAGATTTATTATAGTATAGATATGCTGATACCCACATAAATATTTATTTAAATTTATTTAAGAAAAAAAATTTTATAGGTTCCTCCCTAAAAATTAGTATATCTTTTTTGTTTGTGGTCCGATTTTGATAAAACAAAGTGCAGATCCCTTTCTAAGCTTCAAGCAGTATATTTGTGAAAGTCTCATCAAAATCCATTGCTTAGTTTCCGAGATCCTTAAGTTCAAACAGACAAACAGACAAACAGACAGACAATAATTCTAAAAATGGGTCAGATGAACTCTATAGTATCCCCCAAGTCACCCCCAGTCATCTTTTCAAAGAAATTTTCAATGTACAGACACGACCCTTCTAGAGATTTATTATAGTATAGATTTGTAACTTGTTACTTAGTATGTACATATATATGTAGATATAAGCAAAATGTTCAATAAAGAAGAAGAAGAAGAATTGTTTGCTGCAATTTTAGTGCATTCTCTTCAAGGGCGGCAATACGTGCTGCGAATTCGTTCGTCTTAGCGCTGAGTAAAGCAATCTCTTCGCCGACTCTCTTCGTAATGGATTTCTCAAGCTCCGTGATTTTATTTAAAAGACTCTCAAATCGCCAATCAAGCCTATCGGATTGCTTTTCACGCTGTAACTTTTTCAACTTAATAGCCCAAGAGGCAGCGGCTTTTTTTTTCAACCAATTTTATAAAGGCTGAGTTTAAAACTATGTGTTGTAGTCACGTTCCCAATAACGAAACCGACCGTCAGTCACAATACCATCGGTGGGTGCGCGGGTGGGAGGCTGCGGAAGTCGTGAAAATTGATTGTGCGTCAGTCAGGCACCTCAACATGACAAAAAAGTGCAAATTTCAACCAATTTTATAAAGGCTGAGCTTTTGTATATATAATATTTATGTTAATAAGAAACTAAAAACAACCGTCAGTCATTCCGCGGGCGGTGGATTATGCGTCAGTCAGGCACCTGAACTTGACAAAAACGTATGAGCGCACTCATGTAATTGAAGACTTTTCTCCAATACAAATCAGTTGATGGTTGTTATCATATCTGTATTAGTTCAAACTATATAACAGGTTTCAAATGAGCTTCTTATGTTTAAGCCAAATTAGGTACATATGTACATATATGTATAAAATCTTGTATGCGATTTGCTTGAAATTTGGTACATTGGTAGCCCTTTGCTTTTGTTAATACAGTACAGTAAACCGTTGCAAGGGTTTTTTACTTTTCCGAAATATTAACTTTTCCAAAGGGTTCTCGAATTTGAAAAAAAAACACGGAAATAAACATAATTTTGGGAATATAATACGTTCAATTTATTTGCATGACTCACTTTTACTTGCACCAAAACAGAAACTTAGCTTTAGTTTGTACTTTTTCACATTTTACATACATATGTATATGTACATATTAATTTGTAAGGGCTGGTTTAAAGAAGCGGTCGAGACTTGTTTGTTTCTTATCTTTTGTGTAATAGCTCCTGACAATATTCGTGCGCATATTAATAAGATCTGATATCTGATTTGCATCGATTTGCCAATCGATTTCCACGAATACCTTCATCGATTTTTCTTAAAATCTCAGCTTTTTGATGCAAATTTAATCTGATTTGCAATGATTTTTTCTGCTTAGTTGACATTTTTTAACACACTAACTATAAACAACTCACAAGCTCAAACGTTCATCACAAACTACGTATGTACCAACCAACACCGACAATAATTTTTTACATACAAATTCGGGGAATACATGGCAATAAGGGGAATACCCGAGCTTGTTTTTCTTGCCAAACAAACAGTTGGGTTGAAAACGTGGACGCTCAAAATCGGTCAACTTAGCCGAAGGTTTAAATTTCTCGCGAGTTAACTTTTGCGCGATTCTACTGTATTTAGTATTCTCGTTTTACGAACAGTGGACCTTTTCGAGCAAAATGTTTTTAATGGTTCGATTTGCTCTAAATTGTCACATATGTACATCAGCACGTCTTTTATTTTGCAATGCTTTAGTGCACATCAAAACATGGGCGTAACGGCATGGTTATTATCTTTATGCCCAAGGTCACATAGATCGCGTCTCTTTAATCGCTGGAAAATCCCAATGATTCTTTTCATGGGAAAAAGGAAGTACCTACTGCCCACTTCAAAATTTACGGTTTTATACCATCGCGATTTTTGCGAAAGCGTGTCCTTGTTTGGCGAGTGGCTGTGTGTCAATGTGTAGGTATGCGTTGGCGGTCACACAGTAACCTCTATGGAAACTACAAAGAATGCACTCCCTTTAAGTAGTTAAGTAGTAATTATCACTTTATGCAAGCGCCACACATTGTTTGCACAAATGTAACCGCAAGCATTTAGGTAGATTGATAAGCGTGAATAGTGAAATATTGAATATATTGAAAATCACAAAATTGACCTGTCGCAAAATTTACAGAAGAACGGCCATATATAAAAGAGTTTTCTCGTTTACCATAGTCAGTTAAAAAGCTATATCCTAACATAGTGAACGTAAGCAATATTTTAAAAATATTATGGCGCCAGTGAAAAGAATTTGTGTTTTTTGCAAAATAAAAAAGCAAAATTTGAACATGTTTACTGCTGATACATTGCAGAAATGTAAAAATACTTTAAAAATACGGCAAGACTACAATCTTACAATGAGAGATATAAAAATGCCGCCTGAACCGAATAACATTGAACAGTATCATACCAAATGTTATCGCGTATTTACTGCCCTATCAAAGAGGTATCGGAAACTTATGGAATCTACATCCCTTCCGAAGATAGCTGAGTAAATATAACTTTATAACCTTTCTAGCTTTTAGCTAGTATGCAGCTTCGTTTCTTATCATATTATTGAAAAAAGAAATTCATACTTTTTGAGCTACTTACAAGCGTTATTTGCTGAATTCATTGCTAACATTGAACCCAACCTAAATACGCAAGCAGAGCCGTACCATTTTGAAGATAGACTATTAAAAAGATTCCCAAAAATGATTGCCGTGGTTACAATTAATGAAAAAAAACTGATTCTGATACTCATGTTACAATACGCTGCTCTGATACAGATATTTTAATCATTATGCTGGGAAATATGTATTTCATCGAGAAGAATGTTCAAATATCGATGCATGTTGGAATCGGAAATAATCAAAAATTCATCGATGTCACCAAATTGTACGAATCATTGGGTCCTAATTTAAGTTATGCATTACCAGCATTCCATGCCTTTACGGGATGCGATTTTAATTCGGCATTTTACCGTAAGGGGAAAAGAAAACCGTTCCAAATTCTCCGGAAGTCTTCAACGTACATACAAGGATTCAGCAACATTTCACAAATTCCAAATTGTAACCTCGATGAATTGCTTACCAAATTGGAAAGCTATGTTTGCAAATTATATACATTCACAGGAATGGATGATATTAACATGGCTCGTGTTGTGTCATTCACTAAAACATATGGCAATGACGATGGCTGCAATCCACTTAACTTGGAAAAAAAAATGGATGGCTCTTTATTTCCGCCTTGTAGAGCCGAGCTGCGACAACATTTTTTACGTACGGCATACATCGCTCATCTTTGGAGTCATGCTCATCTACCCAAGCCTACCAGGTTATTGCCCACTGAGTATGGATGGGAGGAAAAAGATGGCAAATATTTGTTTAAATGATTTGTGGGTAATCAATTGCCGCCATCCATCACCAGCATTGCCAACCTTGACATTAATCCTGAAGTTATACCTTCCTAATTTGGAAAAATTTATATTATCAGTATATTTTTCTTTTTACTTTTACAGACGACGATGAGACCGAAGCAGATGGAGTGTGCAATATAACAATTGACAGCTCAGATGATAGCACTAGTTTCGATGAAGATGATAGTTTATGAATTTTTCCATTTAAATGTACCTGTAGCTTATGCTGTATATAAACAATAAATTAATAAAAATATCTATGAAGTAATATTACTACCTGGCTTTCATGAATCTTTAGTAAGTCTTAAAAACCTTTGTGGGAATTTATAAATATTATAGTTTCAACTAATAGAAGTGTGATAACAATCATCAACTGATTGTCTGTTGAATAGAAAATACAACGCATCGTATAATTACATGAGTGCGCTCATACGTTTTTGTCAAGTTCAGGTGCCTGACTGACGCATAATCCACCGCCCGTGAAATGACTGACGGTTGTTTTTAGCTTCTTATTAACATAAATATTATATATACAAAAGCTCAGCCTTTATAAAATTGGTTCAGAAAGTGCTTTTTTTTACATGACAAACAAGCACTTCAATAACCGAATGGTTCGCTGCAAGCAAATTCATACGTTTTGTAAATGATTACCATAGGTTCGTATAAACTTCAATAAAATAAATAATAACATAAACTAGTTTAATATGAGCAAATTTGATTTTTTTAATTTGATAGATTTTACTTCAAGGAACGAAGATCAAAAGCCCCACTCTTCCTCTGTGCAATCTGCCATGAATAGTAATTTATCCAACCTCTTCCCCTTCAACCTGTTACGTGTTTTTGTCATTGTTAAACCTGCCTTTGAAAATAGGCGCTCTTATGGGACAGAAGTTGCTGGTACTTCTAGATATCGTAAAGCAATTTTCGACAAATGAGGATATTTATGCTTATTTTCCTTCCAAAAACGCAAAAGATAGCCACTTAAAGGAAGTAGTTTGCAACGAATATATTCATTGATGTTTTCGCTTTGTCGGATTGCACTTTCACTTCCTCGACCAGATGCTAAAGTTTGTATGTGATTCCAAAATTCATTTTTGTCGGAACACAAATTCTTGGATTGCATGTGCGGCTTCTTCCCGACTGATCATATCACGTAGACAAGACATACATAGGGAATAAGCGCAGGGATCAGAAAATGCAATATTTGACGTTGGATGGATAGTATTACCTTTTTTTCAATATAAAGGCAAAACAATATCACAATAAGTTAGTACTTCAAGTTTGTTGTAACCTTTTTGGACGTATTAAGTGCATATTTCAACAGATCAATGGCAACTCTTACTTTTCTGGCGTCTGCCTTTTCCGGCTCAATTAACTGTTATTATTTGGTTCTGATTTTCCTTCGATTCGCGTCACAAGTTAGAGAGAGACAACCAGCAGAGCGGTATTTTTGCTCTATTAGCTCCATATTTTTTAAAACATTCGATACGATACCGGGGTCTAAATACTCGATGCCGAAAAGTATCGTTAAAAAAGCATCGAGTACAAAATATCGGTATCGAAGGGCAAAAGTATCGATATGGTAGATGAACATGACTCCAAAGATGAGCGATGTATGCCGTACGTAAAAAGTGTTGTCGCAGCTCGGCTCTACAAGGCGGAAATAAAGAGCCATCCATTTTTTTTCAAGTTAAGTGGATTGCAGCCATCTTCATTGCCATATGTTTTAGTGAATGACACAACACGAGCCATGTTAATATCATCCATTCCTGTGAATGTATATAATTTGCAAACATAGCTTTCCAATGTGGTAAGCAATTCATCGAGGTTACAATTTGGAATTTGTGAAATGTTGCTGAATGCTTGTATGTACGTTGAAGACTTCCGGAGAATTTGGAACGGTTTTCTTTTCCCCTTACGGTAAAATGCCGAATTAAAATCGCATCCCGTAAAGGCATGGAATGATGGTAATGCATAACTTAAATTAGGACCCAATGATTCGTACAATTTGGTGACATCGATGAATTTTTGATTATTTCCGATTCCAACATGCATCGATATTTGTACATTCTTCTCGATGAAATTCATATTTCCCAGCATAATGATTAAAATATCTGTATCAGAGCAGCGTATTGTAACTTGAGTATCAGAATCAGTTTTTTTTCATTAATTGTAACCACGGCAATCATTTTTGGAAATCTTTTTAATAGTCTATCTTCAAAGTGGTACGGCTCTGCTTGCGTATTTAGGTTGGGTTCAATGTTAGCAATGAATTCAGCAAATAACGCTTGTAAGTAGCTCCAAAAGTATGAATTTCTTTTTTCAATAATATGATAAGAAACGAAGCTGCATACTAGCTAAAAGCTAGAAATTTTATAAAGTTATATTTACTCAGCTATCTTCGGAAGGGATGTAGATTCCATAAGTTTCCGATACCTCTTTGATAGGGCAGTAAATACGCGATAACATTTGGTATGATACTGTTCAATGTTATTCGGTTCAGGCGGCATTTTTATATCTATCATTGTAAGATTGTAGTCTTGCCGAATTTTTAAAGTATTTTTACATTTCTGCAATGTATCAGAAGTAAACATGTTCGAATTTTGCTTTTTTACTTTGCAAAAAACACAAATTCTTTTCACTGGCGCCATAATATTTTTAAAATATTGCTTACGTTCAGTATGTTAGGATATCGCTTTTTAACTGACTATGGTAAACGAGAAAACTCTTTTATATATCGCCGTTCTTCTGTAAATTTTGCGACAGGTCAATTTTGTGTTTTTCAATATATTCAATATTTCACTATTCACGCTTATCAATCTACCTAAATGCTTGCGGTTACATGTGTGCAAACAATGTGTGGCACTTGCATAAAGTGATAATTACTACTTAACTACTTAAAGGGAGTGCATTCTTTGTAGTTTCCATAGAGGTTACTGTGTGACCGCCAACGCATACCTACACATTGACACACTCAAAAATCGCGATGGTATAAAACCGTAAATTTTGAAGTGGGCAGTAGGCACTTCCTTTTTCCCATGAAAAGAATCATTGGTATTTTCCAGCGATTAAAGAGACGCGATCTATGTGACCTTGGGCATAAAGATAATAACCATGCCGTTACGCCCATGTTTTGATGTGCACTAAAGCATTGCAAAATAAAAGACGTGCTGATGTACATTTGTGACAATTTAGAGCAAATCGAACCATTAAAAACATTTTGCTCGAAAAGGTCCACTGTTCGTAAAACGAGAATACTAAAGGGCTACCAATGTACCAAAGATTTCAAGCAAATCGCATATAAGATTTTATACATATACTAGCTAATACCCGGCGCGCTTCGCTTCGCCTTACGGGCATCAGTGGAAATCGGAGACGTATTTCCCTTTTCATCAAGGCTTTCCATACCAATTTTTTATTTTAAAATACATTTATGAAGTCCTTATAATAAGTAAATCGGTATCTTTCTCTTTTCCAGATTTTTAGGATCTCCCTTCAAGGACCAAAAGTTGTAACGCATACCGAAAAGTTTCAGCAAAACGTAGAGATGTGCTTAATAATTTAAGGAATAATTCGAATTTAGCCTATATATAACTTTTTTTTTAGTAACTTAAATTTTAATATAAAAAAAAAATGTCCAATATAAAAACATCAAATGGCGTAAGTTTTATTTCGATAAACATGAAAATATAGCTAGACAAATTAAAGTTATTTGGATTTCAGTTCCCGTAAACCTCTGTAAAAACAACATTAAGCGTTTCATTTTCATTTCCGGAAGTTAAAAAACTTTGATTTTCACAAACACTTCGTTACGAAGATCGATGCCGGACACATTGAAGGTTTGTCCTTGCGATTTATTTATTGTAATCGCAAAGCACGTCTTAACTGGGAACTGAACACGTTTAAATGTAAACGGAAAATCCGATGGGATCATTGGAATCATCGTAGTTTCGCCCTTTGCCGGACCGGTTCATATTTTTGCCTCTATAAGGTTGGGGAAAAAACGTAGAACTTGAAGGCGCGTACCGTTACATAACTGTGGAGGCTTAAAATTTCGCAAAAGAATTATTGGTGTGCCATTTTTAAGTTTAAGCTCATGTGGAGGAATACCACACGGATTCAAGGAGTTAAGAAACTCTTCTGGGTAATGAACCACATCGTTGGGGTCAGTCACTGTATTTACAGACTTATAGATTTTGTACTCCGATGATATTTTGCTCAATACTGCTTCATTGATTTCTTCAGCTGCCGAATTTTTTGATGTGATAATTGCACGCTCACAAAGCCAAGTGGAACTCATAGTTTGTATGTTTTCAATGTTTGGATAAACATTATTTATGAGTTCGTCGATAGTTTTAACATATTGCCCTACGACGTCGGACATTGTAACATATCCATTGCGTGCTGTAGTCGCTGAACCGTTCCCTATTTGTAGAAGATACTGACAAAATATATCATACCCACTATTTTTACTAAGGTACGCGCGCATGTTAACAGATAAACTCAGTTTCTTTAAATGTGGCCAAACTTCTGAATTTCGTAAGCATGCATTAACAGTATCAGCTCGTGTACCTCTCGGAACCACGGGCAGTATTTGCCTAAAATCGCCTGTGAACACAAAAGTAACACCTCCCATCACATCATCAGATGATCTCAAATCTTTAAGGGTTGTATTAACGGCATTAATGTGAGATTTGTGTGACATCGTACACTCATCCCATATAATCAGGGATGCCTGCTGAAGAATCTTTGCAGTTCCACTGTTTTTCTTTATGGTACATGTGCTGCTTTGTTCCGATGAAATACTGAGTGGTAGCTTAAAAATAGAATGCGCAGTTCTTCCCCCAGACAAAAGCGTGGCTGCGATTCCAGATGACGCTACGGCAATTGCAATTTTATTTTCGCTACGAACTTTAGCCAAAAGCAATGAAATAATAAAAGTTTTTCCCGTTCCGCCAGGTGCATCTATGAAGTAAACATTACCTGTACCTTGCTTAACGTTAGTGCTAATTTCGTCATATATTGTACGTTGTTCTGATGTCAGTTTTGGTTCGTTTTCTTGTACAAATGCATTCAGCTCAGAAATGTTAAAAGATGTTTCTTGTATGAAAGAGAGGTTGTTTAAATATGACCTTTCTCGATTAGGACTTGGCAACCCAAAGTCACTGAGCCGTTTTTCCCTTGTTTAAAAACTATATCCTCAATAAGAATAAGACCTTCGTTGTACATGGCATCATTGAAATCCATTTCGGGATTACTACTTCGCTGTCTGGCGTTATGTAAAACATCATCGCATAAATTATTTTTAAATAGATTCCACAATTCTACAGGATCCGATACTTCACAAAAAATAAGTATTATTGCAAAAAGTTCTCTCATTTTATGTGCACTTGCAGAAACGGCTGCATCCGATAAAGCACTTTTCCAGTGCGTATCTTCTTGAAGTAAATTTCGTGCTTGACATGCTGCACGATAAGTAGGTAACATGACTCCATCGAGTTTTCTTAAATCCTCAAAACTTGTGGGACCTCGAACCGAATGCAATAACCGCGTCTTGCTTAACTCCTGGGTAATTGGGAACATCTTGTCCACGCTTTCTCCGTTGCCACGTTTTGTTCGTCCAAATGTAATATGCTGGAACTTCGTTGTAAAGCAAAGTATTCGCAAAGCTATCAGTCGCACTTAGTTTAAAAAACGCAGTAAGAGTAGTTTCTGGTGGATTCTGGATAACGTGGTTTAAATTATTTGGAGTGAAGTACACTCTTTGATAATTTTCCAAATGAACAGCTAGATGTATTACTGTCGGATTCCGTTCGTGGATAGAAAATCCCAGTATTCTGCATATTCCTTCAGAAGTGCTTAGATATCTCCCATTTAAAAAATTGGCTATTTCATCATGTCTATCCTGGATGGAAAATGTAGCTGCGTCACTGCCCTTGTTAACGTATTTGCATATGTATTTTATAGCTTGTACAGAGTGGCAATATTCAACGTTAATATGTGCAGCGAAACATCTCGAAAGCATGGGGCAATAAGGAACTATCCATGTATTATCGATTGTGTAACAGTTAGAAATTAAGTTATAAGTGAACCACCCATCGGCTGGAGATCTTCTTCTATATTTAGGCTATCCGTCGTCACCTGTTTGTGTATGCCGAAGGAATTCACGTGGAAATCTTTTAGAACATCGACCGTTTACCATGCATGGTGAGGCGGGGTTATGAAAACCACATGGCCCATGTATCATGTTTTTGCAAACTATGTCATATAATAAAGGATCTTCTTGAGCATTAGGTATTTCCGCTGAAATAATATTGTCTATTTCATCTGGGCGTATTTTAACCGCAAGCCAAATTAAGATATGGGCATGTGGCAAGCCACGCTTTTGCCACTCTACAGAATACATGTAGCACTTCACTGTACCAAATATGTTATATTTGGTTATGATATCCATAAGCTGTTGCAATTTTAAATGGAACACTCTTGCTATAATATCATGACGATCACTTGCGCGTTGGCCAGGATATAATTTCTGTGTTATCTCACTCCACTCCTGATTACACGTAAAAGTTACAAACAGATCGGGTCTACCATAGTGCCGCACATAAAGCAGGGCATCTTGTGTGCGCTCATGGAGGTATCTGGGTGACCCCGTAAAAGTGGATGGTAAAATAACTAACTGTCCTATATTTTCTGGATTCGCATCTTCATTTACCGCATCCCGTAAGTGGACGTAGTTATCGGCTCGTAACGTTCGTTGATGAGCGCGTAAAAAGTTCAAGCGCTCAGTGATCATTTTTGCAGCCATATCTACGCAATACTGATTAAAAAGTTGCCCATACCGGTGTATTACATTAAAACTGGCTGCTATTATCATAAGCCTATAAGAATAGTATTGCATGCAAGACACTAATTTTGTCGAGGAAACCTCCCCAGTTAGTGCCGATACTTGTAAAATGTTAATGTTGTAACCATCCTCGCCATTTAGAAACATTATTGGATATTGTAAAGCGTCGTAAGAGCGATGAAGTTCGGATATCCGCTGAAGGTTATTATCGCGCGAACGTAAAACAATATCACGTGGACCATTACTTCCATCCACCATTAACATCGCTACTTCGTTTGTAGTAGGGGCATTATATCGACCGCGATGTTCATTGGCAGGATGCTTTTCAGCATGGGTCACAATTTTGTAAGATTCATCGCTGGTGGACATACATCCCATTGCCGCTTTTATACTTCGCACATAAGCATTACTTTCGTGAAGAATTCACTGCAGATATTCTAAAATATCTCGTTTAAGAATTGGTGAGGCATATGTCCGCAAAGATATTTGTTCCTAGTCAGTGGTAAAATATACTTGAAGAAATTTTGGCGTAATTTGCGTTGCGGGCATCAAGCTACCAATAAGATGGTAGTCCTGACCATGAACCTTGTAAGTAGGCATATAATTACCTTCTTTGACTTCTTTGCCACCAAACGATGTCATTGCAAAGCAGCTGTTGTACTTTCTAATATGCTTAAGGAAATGGCTTGATGTTTCATGTGTTCCGCTTAGCAAAGCTTTAAGTAGATCTGGAGGTTCAGGAATATCATCAAGTCGAACTCGGCCACTGCTGCAACAAATGCCCTTTGGTTCCTTTCGCCACTTTGCCGCACTGCAGTGCAAACAAATTTCTGTCATCTCCCCAATCGAAAGTAGTGAATCACCTGCATTCATATGTAAGGGATTTGTTATGACAACAATATATATTTTAATATCACCTATATAATTCAATTGCTGCCTATAATTGAACGCCGATCTATCTGCGATTGCAGGCGGTGATTCCAGCATGGCTTCCCTTCGTGCCAACGCTCTTACGGTTCGATGTCGGGCCATTGCCATTGCTGCCCTCGTTCTCCTTGACAATTTTCGCTTAGCTTTCGGCATTTCTATTCACTTCGCACCTTCATGTTATTTAAAATTGTTTTATATATTTTTTTAAATAGGTATGTTTAGTTTTTCAATATATTAAGAAAAATAATATACATGCTTACTTTTTATATATATACCTTTCCGTGTACCTAAAAATTCCACTTGCGCATTCGACTCAACAAAATTAAATGTTTCAGTAAATTTTTACTTTTACCGAAACGGACGAATTTTTTTACATGCTCAATGCCTGAGAGCAACTGCGGAGCTTCAACCATTTTTGAGTAAATGCGCGAAATACTCATACATAAATTTTGAGTTACTGGATGTATTGAGTGTTTTAATTGTAGCTTTTTTTACTCTCACTGCTTGCAGCGAACTTAAGCAATCGTAGCTACAATAAAAACACTCCAATTGCGTGCATATAGACGAATTGAGTAACATGCAGATAATTGCGTTGAGCGTCTGCTTGTTTGTGTGAATATGTGTGTGCCACCCTACATTCACACGCATTGTTATGCGGTGGCGCTCATATTTTTGTAGCTGTGCTAGCTGAGTACAAAAAAAGAGTAAATAGAGAGCAATATGTGGTCTGTTGATGCTCTCTAAGCACAAACGACTGAATGGCAAAGCGTCCAAGCAAAGATGGGTTTTCATACAAAATTTATTTGAATTAAAAAAGTGTTTGATACAATTTTTATTTTAAAAAAGTATCTATGGTCCTATTCTGGCTCCATTATGATATTTTAAAATTTGAAAGAAAAAATCGGACCAGTGGATCGGCTGTTTAGCTTTAACAAAATTTCGAGTTTGAATTTTATATAATAGTATAGATGTACATATGTACCTAATTTGGCTTAAACATAAGAAGCTCATTTGAAACCTGTTATATAGTTTGAACTAATACAGATATGGTAACAACCATCAACTGATTTGTTTTGGAGAAAAGTCTTCAATTACATGAGTGCGCTCATACGTTTTTGTCAAGTTCAGGTGCCTGACTGACGCATAATCCACCGCCCGCGGAATGACTGACGGTTGTTTTTAGTTTCTTATTAACTTAAATATTAAATTAAATAATAAAAGCTCAGCCTTTATAAAATTGGTTGAAATTTGCACTTTTTTGTCATGTTAAGGTGCCTGACTGACGCACAATTAATTTTCACGACTTCCGCAGCCTCCCACCGATGGTATTGTGACTGACGGTCGGTTTCGTTATTGGGAACGTGACTACAACACATAGTTTTACACTCAGCCTTTATAAAATTGGTTGAAAAAAAAGCCGCTGCCTCTTGGGCTATTAAGTTGGAAAAGTTACAGCGGGAAAAGCAATCCGATAGGCTTGACTCGCGATTTGAGAGTCTTTTAAATAAAATCACGGAGCTTGAGAAATCCATTACGAAGAGAGTCGACGAAGAGATTGCTTTACTCAGCGCTAAGACGAACGAATTCGCAGCACGTATTGCCGCCCTTGAAGAGAATTCACTAAAATTGCAGCAAACAATTATTCTTCTTCTTTATTGAAAATAGAACCCATTCGGGCTCCAGTAAGGTGCATTTATGTAGACATAAGAAAAGGTAAGACATTTTATATGTTAGGTTTAACATAGTTTCAAATGCTATCTCAAGTAATGATATTAATGCAGTGGGGTACACTGATAGATACAGAATTTAATATTAAATCGTAGATAAAAGTAGTTATAAATAAAAATTTTAGTCAACGTACAGCAAATGTAACATATACATATTTCGGAAAAATTATTGTAAGCAAAAAGATAAAACCGAATTTTCAATATAAAAAGTATTTACGAGATAGTCCTTATCAAAGCTTCGATTTCATCGTACGAGAATATTAAAAGAAAAGAATTTCGGCTGGAAGGGCATTGAATTGTTTTCGTGACACTATTGTATAAAATTTAGTAGAGTGTGTGGTTCTCGATGCAGGTACAACTACTGTAGGATGAGAATTACTTCTCAGATTATAATTATCTGATCTCATACTATGTAGGTATCCACACCTAACAAAAAAAATTTTTAGAACTTTAAAATAAAATAGGTCACGGACTGGAAGAATCTCCAAACTTCTGAAAAGCTCTCTTGAAGCATGAAGTCGATTAACATTAAGAATTTTTCTAATTACACATTTTTGCAAGACTTGTATAGGTTGAATTTTGTTAAGGGAACAACCCCCCCAACAGCTGATACCATAAAGAAGTTTTGAATGAATAAGCGCATAATAAACCGTTTTAAGGGTATCATTAGAGCAACAAGTTCTCAAAAGATAGAAACAGCGCAGTGAAGATAAAAGATATTGCTTCAGACGGCATACGTGTCTACCCCAGTTCATGTTTTGATCGACTGTTACACCTAAATATTGAAAAGTTTCCACAACTTCTATTTCGAAACAATTGTTATTACAAGGCTCAAGCGAATTGAACGTCCCTGATACAGTCTCATGACACGAGCACTCATGTAGAGCAAAGCGTGCGCAAGAGGAAGAATGAAAAATAACGCGAACGTCAGGATTTTTCCTTCCGTTTAAACTAAGAAAAATTGCTTTTGTTTTATTGCTAACAACGAGCTTGTGTTTAGCAAACCAAGTCCTTAAAAGGTGTACATCATGATTTATACTAGATACCAGATCAAATGTGTTCGGTGAACCATAGGCAATCGCAAGATCGTCAGCAAATGCAGTCAGGATTTTTCCTTCCGTTTAAACTAAGAAAAATTGCTTTTGTTTTATTGCTAACAACGAGCTTGTGTTTAGCAAACCCAGTCCTTAAAAGGTGCACATCATGATTTATACTAGATACCAGATCAAATGTGTTCGGTGAACCATAGGCAATCGCAAGATCGTCAGCAAATGCAGTTACCTTACCCGAAAAGGGCATATCAAAAATTGAGTTGACATAGATCAAAAATAAAATAGGACCAAGCACGGACCCTTGTGGCACGCCAGTTTTGATTGGATTAGAATTACTAAGGTATCCGCAAACTTTCACGCCGTGGCACCCTCGCAGCGAGCTAAGACTCAAACCATTTATAAATAAATCCACGAAAACCCGCACAGTATAACTTGTTTAGTAAAATGGGATGGTCCACTGTATCAAATGCTTTGGTGATATCGACGAAAAGAGTCGCGACAGTACTTTTCTGGTCTAACTCCTTATAAATAAATGAGCAATACTCTAACAGAGCATCTTCTGTTGAGCGACCAGCTCTAAAACCAAATTGTCTCGAACTAAAGTAGCACTTATTTTCCAGAAAGAGCATAATTCGAGTTTTAAGTCCTTTCTCAAAAACCTTAGAAATTGACGGTAGCAATGATATAGGCCTATAGTTATTTTTGTCTTCCTTAGTACCCTTCTTAAATAACGGAACGATAATTGCACATTTTAAATCATCGGGAAATTTTCCAGAGTAAATACTGGCATTAAGTAAATATTTCAAAACATCCACAAGATTAAGAGCTGCTTTTTTCAACAATATATTTGAAATTCCGTCATGTCCGCAGGAAGAGGAGTTATCGAGATTTTTTATTATATTTAAAATCTCCAGGCCTGAGAAGGGTTCAAATACAAAGCTATTACTTGAACTAAATGTGTCACCACCGGACATAATACACATGCACGGAGAAGTATTTGAAGGTCCGACTGATACAAAAAAATCATTAAATATACGGGAAACAACAGGAGGATCAACAATGATATTACCATTTTCATGCAAAGTAATAGCATGTTCACCACCTGAGCTGTTTCTGTTAATAATACTATTAACTACTCCCCATTCCCTTTTGCAGTTTCCGTGACAACGTGAAAGCCTGTTACGAAAGAAGGTATCACGCTGTACCTTAATATCCTTATTTAAATGTTTGCATAACTTTTTGTAGCGAGCTAAAAGGGAGTGATTGAATGGATGATTTCTACATTTTTCACCTAGCTTATTTTTCAACCTTATTTTCTTGATGAGGTTAACACTGATCCAGGGTTTGAGCTTAGTATTGGATTTTTGAGGGACATATGTAGGTGTAGCTAGAAAACTGTATGTAAAACTGCAGCTTACTTGAGAAAATGGAGTACGCTTTTGATATGTCGCCTTCAGAAAAAACATCAACCCAGTCCTCATTACGCAAATTTTAATTCAAAGCTGAATAGTTGATTCTCTTAACTTTAATTTTGTTCTTCGATTTCTTTTGAGGACTCAAGAAATGCTCTAACCTAATACCAGTCATAGTGTGATCAGTTATATTCAAATTTATGCTAGTGCAGGCACAAACGCTACTGAATCGGCAGAAAATATGATCTAGACAAGTGCTAGAACTAATTCTGGTCGGCTCATTTAGATATGAAATAAATCCGTTGCTAGCCGTGAGGGCTAGGCAAGCTTCAGTTATTGCATTCATTTGCATTAAATCCAAATTTAAATCACCCAATATAACTGCATTACTAGCATTTTCACTATTCAAAAAGTTTGAAAATTCTTTCAGAAAGACCTGACTTGACTCAGAATGACGCCTGTAAACACAAATTAAAGCCAGGAACTTATTATGATTTTTTATTAAGACTTTTAAAGTATCAGCACTTAACAAACTGTACTTAAGAAACTTCACATGCAAACGTTTCCCGCACAAAAACCCCAACACCTCCTGCAGAATAGCTAGGTAAATCATACAAGCTCGTTTCATTAGAATATATCCAAATTTCCGACACAAATATTATGTCAGGGTAAGCTGGAAATGTTTCTATATTACACAACAGGGAATCGAAGTTTTTCCGTAGACTACGTACATTTTGATGGACTATATAAAGAGCATTTTCAAGGGACATAAGTTGATTCATACTAGTAAATGGGCTGACAACGATGGGGTTGTTGTTTACATTATTGAAATCCATATTTAAAAGTGGAAAAATAAATAAAAGAATTAATTATTCCAGACAAGTCATCAAACGATCGAACAACAACAACATCAGCATTATCAGCTTTCTTCAACGTAAATTGAACAACTGCAACAACAAACAGCTAATGGGTAGCTAAGCAAAGCTGTTTATGACTTCGATACTGATGCTGTTGTGTTTGGCATACCATATAGAAAGGGGGAAAATCTTAAGAGTTTGTTTAATGGTATTTGCATGTCCATCGATTTTTTGGCGCCACAAGTAAGAGACATTTTTCGCTCTACGAAATCGATAAGAGTGATAAGAGTGCAATAATAGTTAAATTTTACTGTCCCCTTGATCGCAACCGCACTTAAAGAGCTATCCGTGAGCATCGAAAAAAAAACCAAAACTGCGTTATCTTTGGATGTTGTTGGCCTGGAGGGTCATTTTACTATTTTTGAGAGCATATCTCCCGACAATAGAAAAATTCTGCAGCAGGCTATTAAATTAAGACGTGCTAGGAAATTTACAGCTGTATTCACACTGAGAGGAGCAGTTTTTGTGCGAACTACAAAAGACTCTGAGGCTGTCAAAATCACTGATTTGAGTGAATTACAGGGATCGGAGGAATGTAATAATTAATTAATTATTTTTTTTATTTCCATTATTTATTTTTAATTTTTTTTTTATTTATTTGTTTATAGAATTTGGTAAAGGTGGCCTGCTTATTTCCTCTCAGCGTATCGCAAAAAGAAACTTGTGCAACCTATAGTTGTTCTTGTCTTGTAAAATATAAAACAAAAATTAAAATATAAGCCAAAAATGGCTCTAAATAATAATATTTAGTTGTGGTATTCGGGAAAATAGCTTAGCCATGATAAATATTCTCTGCAAACGTCATAAGGGTTTTAATATTGTTCATTTCAATGCTAGGAGTCTGAACTCGGAAAAAATAGATACTGTCAGGTATGCATTTGAGTGTTCGATGGTTGATGTAATTTGTGTTACAGAAACTTGGTTTTCCGATTGCATTAATGATCTTCACTGCGCAATGAATAACTTCACAATGACCCGCCACGATAGGTGCTCTAAAAAACTGTAGGAACAATTTAAATATGAAATCTTTAAGTCCGAAAATTGCGCCGTTGAATATTTATTTGTTGAGTTGTCCGATAATATAAAAAAGGCCTTCCTGTCTTGTGTTTATAACCCAAGTAGGGACATAAGGCTTGACCCACTTTTCTCCTCTCTGTCCTAGTTTAACGTGGACTATGAAAATATTATAGTCTGTGGTGATTTTAACATTAATCTACTTCTGCGTGACACTAATACCTCTAGCCTTTTGAGCAATCTATCAGCTATCACGATTTAATATTCTGTTCACTTGATATTAATCTTAGACTTCCGTAACGTTGATGTAAACGCATTGGCTGATGATGTTAGGTCAGTGAACTGGTGTGATTGTTGGTGTCTTGCGAGTGTTGATGATAAGCTTGAGTTTTTGAACCACAACCTGCTAAATCTCTTCAATAGGCATGTTCCGATACGGCATAGTAAGAGTAAGTCCTCGGTGTCCCCCTGGTTCACGGCTATGGTATTACCAGCCATTAAAGTACGTACAGAGCCCTGTCTAAATGGAAAAAGTTCCCTAATCAGAACAACTGGACGTCGTTCAAAATTGCCAGAAACAATGCAACTTCCACCATTAGAAGCGAAAAACGCAAGTATTATGTAGCCAAACTCGACGTCACCCTGCCTTCAAATATCTTATGGCGTAGCCTTAAACGCTTGCATGTACATATGTGGTAGTGAGAATGACAAAGTTTGTCCTTTGGACCCTGACCTGCTTAATCAAGCGTTTACTATGTGCCCTTTATATTGTGCAAGTCGTCGTGCTTTTGTGCCTCGTGATGACATCTGTTATTCTGGTGATGCATTTGAGTTTGAAACGGTATCCGAGTTGAACGTCATTAAAAGTGTAGCTAATATAAAATTTAATGCTGTTGGAGATGATGGGATTCCTATTAAATTTGTAAAGATGGTTCTAACGTAAATTATTGGGATGGTAGCTCATATTATAAATCATTGTATCACGACGTCACGTTTTCCTAAACAATGGAAAGTTGCATCAGTTCAGCCAATTCCAAAAAAGAGGGCTGCTAATACTCCTTCGGATTTCCGTCCTATAAGCATACTACCTGCTATGTCCAAAGCCTTCGAAGCCTTGATCACGTACCACGTTCAGAGTAAACAGTTGCTTTCATCTTTGCAGTCTGGATTTAGGGCTAAGCATGGTTGCACAATAGCTATGCTTAAGATTCTTGACGACATCCGGACTCCATTGAACGGTAATTTTTTAACGCTGCTTTGTCTAATTAATAGCTATTTGAGTAACCGGCTCCAGCGAGTAATAATAGGGTCACAAATATCGCGCGGCAATAAACTGGTGTCTGGTGTGCCACAGGGGTCAATCCTAGGTCCATTATTATTCAGCGTGTTTTTAAATGATATTTTCACAGCAAGCAAGTTTGTCAATATGCATGCTTATGCGGATGACGTCCAGCTTTAAGGACCACGTTTCCTTTTCCTTAGGCAAGGTGTATGGCGCACTGCGTAATTTAAGCCTATCGGCGATGTTTATCCCACTTCATATGCGCCGTAAACTGGCTATTCAATTAATTTTACCATACCTAACATACTTCGAGCTAATTTACAATAAACTGGACTCGCAATCTGCTCATAAAATTTATGTGGCGTTTAAATATATCACACGCTATGTATATGAACTTAAGAAGTTCGACCATAGTATCGCGTTGGAGATCTAGCCTTCTGGGATGTCAAATATCAGACTACTTCAAGGCCAGGAGTTGTATTTTCCTCCTTCGGCTAATGCTCACGAAAACGCCGCAATATCTTCACAATAAGCTCAAATTTACAAGATATAATCGTTCGCACAACCTTATTTTGCCTACTTTTAAATCTGTCTCTTCGACTAGGCTATTTCTAATGCCATACGAAATACAAATACTTTGCAGATAATAATAATATGTATATTTGCTGGCCATATCTTTAAACTTATGTATGAATAGGATTAATTGTTTACTTATTTTGTAATCGGTATTTTGGTTTGTTACAATGTTTAGTTTTAGTGTATCGCAAAAAGAAACTTGTGCAACCTATAGTTGTTCTTGTCTTGTAAAATATAAAACAAAAATTAAAATATAAGCCAAAAATAGCTCTAAATAATAATAGTTGTGGTATTCGGGAAAATAGCATAGCCATGATAAATATTCTCTGCAAACGTCATAAGGGTTTTAATATTGTTCATTTCAATGCTAGGAGTCTGAACTCGGAAAAAATGGATACTGTCAGGTATGCTTTTGAGTGTTCGATGGTTGATGTAATTTGTGTTACAGAAACTTGGTTTTCCGATTGCATTAATGATATTCACTGCGCAATGAATAACTTCACAATGGCCCGCCACGATAGGTGCTCTAAAAAACTGTAGGAACAATTTAAATATGAAATATTTAATTCCGAAAATTGAGCCGTTGAATATTTATTTGTTGAGTTGTCCGATAATATAAAAAAAGCCTTCCTGTCTTGTGTTTATAACCCAAGTAGGGACATAAGGCTTAACCCACTTTTCTCCTCTCTGTCCCAGTTTAACGTGGACTATGAAAATATTATAGTCTGTGGTGATTTTAACATTAAACTACTTCTGCGTGACACTAATACCTCTAGCCTTTTGAGCAATCTATCAGCTATCCCGATTTAATATTCTGTTCACTTGATATTAATCTTAGACTTCCGTAACGTTGATGTAAACGCATTGGCTGATGATGTTAGAACTGGTGTGAATGTTGGTGTCTTGCGAGTGTTGATGATAAGCTTGAGTTTTTGAACCACAACCTGCTAAATCTCTTCAATAGGCATGTTCCGATACGGCATAGTAAGAGTAAGTCCTCGGTGTCCCCCTGGTTCACGGCTATGGTATTACCAGCCATTAAATTGCCAGAAACAATGCAACTTCCACCATTAGAAGCGAAAAACGCAAGTATTATGTAGCCAAACTCGACGTCACCCTGCCTTCAAATATCTTATGGCGTAGCCTTAAACGCTTGCATGTATGTGGTAGTGAGAATGACAAAGTTTGTCCTTTGGACCCTGACCTGCTTAATCAAGCGTTTACTATGTGCCCTTTATATGGTGCAACTCGTCGTGCTTTTGTGCCTCGTGATGACATCTGTTATTCTGGTGATGCATTTGAGTTTGAAACGGTATCCGAGTTGAACGTCATTAAAAGTGTAGCTAATATAAAATTTAATGCTGTTGGAGATGATGGGATTCCTATTAAATTTGTAAAGATGGTTCTACCGTAAATTATTGGGATGGTAGCTCATATTATAAATCATTGTATCACAACGTCACGTTTTCCTAATCAATGGAAAGTTGCATCAGTTCAGCCAATTCCAAAAAAGAGGGCTGCTAATACTCCTTCGGATTTCCGTCCTATAAGCATACTACCTGCTATGTCCAAAGCCTTCGAAGCCTTGATCACGTACCACGTTCAGAGTAAACAGTTGCTTTCATCTTTGCAGTCTGGATTTAGGGCTAAGCATGGTTGCACAATAGCTATGCTTAAGATTCTTGACGACATCCGGACTCCATTGAACGGTAATTTTTTAACGCTGCTTTGTCTAATTAATAGCTATTTGAGTAACCGGCTCCAGCGAGTAATAATAGGGTCACAAATATCGCGCGGCAATAAACTGGTGTCTGGTGTGCCACAGGGGTCAATCCTAGGTCCATTATTATTCAGCGTGTTTTTAAATGATATTTTCACAGCAAGCAAGTTTGTCAATATGCATGCTTATGGTTCAGTTAAGCTTGCATAGCAGGGCATAGCATAGCAATACACAGCACGTAAAAGAAAATGTTGATTATACTTCGCACAACGCACAGCCCCTCAAAATCAGATATTCGCGAAACATACAGAATTTCATGAGCTCGCACACATTCTTTCAGCTTTTCTTCTTCCATTACAACGCTTTTATTTGTTTTTTACTAAAATTTATAAGAATAATAAGCAAAAGCTTTGACAGTACGCATGTTAAGTTACATAGAGATCAAAATTCAACAGACTTCTATGCCATGCTCTGGGTTGCCATGCGTTGTATAATCGAATACATGTAAAACCAATTCAACAGATATCGGAAATGACAGATCCCTTGCAATGTATTGCTATGCTATGCAAGCATAATTGAACCATTATGCGGATGACGTCCAGCTTTACCTGTCAAGCAGTATTGGTGATATTAATGAGCTGTGTTGTAAAATTAATACTGTCATTTCATCCACTGCACTCTGGGCTACTAGTAATGGGCTTAGCCTTAACCCAAAAAAAACCTACGTCTTGCCTATCTCAAAGAAAAACCTAGTCAGACGTAGAATTCCACCTATCTACATAGGTACTGAGCAAATTACGTTTGTTGATAAAATTACAAACCTTGGTTTCGTATCCACTATTGTCTGACATGTAAGGACCACGTTTCCTTTTCCTTAGGCAAGGTGTATGGCGCACTGCGTAATTTAAGCCTATCGGCGATGTTTACCCCACTTCATATGCGCCGTAAACTGGCTATTCAATTAATTTTACCATACCTAACATACTTCGAGCTAATTTACAATAAAATGGACTCGCAATCTGCTCATAAAATTTATGTGGCGTTTAACTATATCACACGCTATGTATCGCGTTGGAGATCTAACCTTCTGGGATGTCAAATATCAGACTACTTCAAGGCCAGGAGTTGTATTTTCCTCCTTCGGCTAATGCTCACGAAAACGTCGCAATATCTTCACAATAAGCTCAAATTTACAAGATATACTCGTTCGCACAACCTAATTTTGCCTACTTTTAAATCTGTCTCTTCGACTAGGCTATTTTTTGTGAACACAATACGTACCTGGAACTCTATTTCTAATGCCATACGAAATACCTTAAACAAGAAGAACTATAGACGCGTAATTTACAAATACTTTGCAGATAATAACAATATGTATATATGCTGGCCATCTCTTTAAACTTATGTATGAATAGGATTAATTGTTTACTTATTTTGTAATCGGTATTTTGGTTTGTTATGTAATACCTTTCCTACAATGTTTAGTTATGTAATTTCTTTCCTTCATTGTTGTACTATAAAATATGAAAAATCTTATTGTACTAATACTATGTTCAATAAATAAACCAAACCAAAGGTAAAAGCGACTGGTTGCACTTTAGATAGTATTTTAAAATATTGATAAAATTCCACCTCCAACACCAACGGAATATGGTCTTGATTTGAAGGCGAATTGAAACAAGCAGCTCGTGAGAGTTTATAATTCAAGTTATGGCTTACAGAAATTAGATCTAATAATCTATTTAGAAAATTAAAAATATTATTAACTTGTAATAATTAAAAACTTTGCAAATTGTCTATTATATAACACTCGGAGAGAGTTGTAACATTGGATGGTGTAAGAAAGACTGTCATCTCAAAATAACCACACCGTACAATCCAACATGCAAAATGTATAACTGGGCTGAGTGTTGTACTTGACTACCCCACGGGACATGGGTGATGGTTACCAATATAAACATAAATTATTTTATGAAAGGGAAGATACGATTTGTTACGGCTGGAAAAAGAAGAGTGATTTTAACACCAACACATGCAAATATTATCTGAAAGAGAAGTTTCGTTGGAAAGAGATGGAGCTTTGGTGTTAATTTTGCCTTCATCATCATGTGAGTCTTTATATATCATCGTTGCAATAATTGCTTATTATTTTGTATGTCACCGATGATGTTTTGTTTTTCACCAAAAATAAAGTTTTATGTTTTGATCATCGTGGCAAAGCTTAAACATCACCAAAACAGTACAGGTGCACACAGCGATGCATATTTCGGACTTCATCGATGACAATGTTCCCCTTTTTAAATTTGAGTTTTAGCACTGCTTCATGGCTGGTACATCACCGGTGCACACAGCGATGCATATTTCGGACTTCATTGATGACAGTGTTCCCCTTTTTAAATTTGAATTTGAGCACTGCTTCATGGCTGGTACATCACCGGTGCACACAGCGATGCATATTTCGGACTTCATCGATGACAGGGTTCCCCTTTTTAAATTTGAATTTGAGCACTGCTGCATGGCTGGTACATCACCGGTGCACACAGCGATGCATATTTCGGACTTCATCGATGAATTTTTTGGAATTGCGTCACTGTTGATTTCATTTCTGTGGCCTGCGGAAGTGTTTGAAAAGTTTTACAAAGCAATTATTATAATTAAACGTGTTAAAGTGTTTTTTTCAAAACAATTAACAAAACAATAAACTTTTAAAGTGTTTCTGCAAAACAATAAACTGTTTAAGTGTCGAAAAATTAAACTTACAGTGTTCTAAAACAAAATAAGTGTTTATAATGAATAAGCGCTACTTTCGAAACTGCTTGAGCAAAGAGAAGAAGATTTTCGAGTCTAATGTACAAATGTACAAAAGGATTCGACAATCTGCTCTATCAGTAGAAAATGTGGCAGGTGAAACAGTTGTGAACAGTGATTTAGTGCTTAATACTTCATACGCGTCGGTTAATTCCAACATAGATGATGAAGTAAATTTCATCAACGAAAGTGATGCTGGTGCTGACGATGTTAGGGAAATAGAACAGGCCCTTCCTAGTAGTTGTGAGACCATTAAAAATTGGGCAATACGCCACAAAATTTCCCGCAACGCCCTTGACGACCTTTTACATACTTTGCCAAATGTAGATGTCAAGGAATTACCCCTCTGTGCTAAAACCCTTATGGGAACTGATAGGGAAAACTCATTAGTTAAATATATTTCTAACGGGGATTTCTTGTATTTGGGTATCCAAAAATATTTTATTTCCAATTCTTTTGAATATTTTCAGTCCAGGGAAGAAATTTCTATAGATGTAGGAGTGGATGGGCTAAAATTATTTAACAGCTCTTCTAGAGTTTTATGGCCTATCCTCGGTGCCATTCTAGATTTCCCGGAAGTCAGTCCTTTTATGATTGCCTAGTTTTCTGGTTTTAAAAAGCCAGAAAATATCAACGAATTTTTTTCTGATTTCTGTGCGGAAGTGAATTTTCTTCGGGAAAATGGGGTAAAAGTAGGAACCAATGAAGTGCCAAAGAAATTTAATATCCGCGTTTTTACATGCGATTCTCCAGCAAGGGCTTTTGTGACAGCAGTTATTACGCACAATGGGAAATTCGGTGCCCAAAGTGCCCCCAGGAAGGGAGATATTTAGAGAGAAGAGTATGTTTTTTGAAAGAGGTATGCGGATCTAGAACAGATGCATCCTTCGATCTGAGAGCGGATCCATCACACCATATTATTCAGTTCAGGGAGCAGAAAAGCATTCTAGAAGAAACAGGTTTTAAAATGGTTTCGCAGTTTCCCCTTGATCCCATGCATTTGGTTGACCTAGGAGTATCTAAAAAACTACTAAAGTTAATTTTAAAAAGAGCAAATGTTAGAGATATGAACCAGAAAACTTTAATTTGTACTCAGTTTGTGCCATCTGAATTTAGCCGTTTGTCAAGAAGTTTAGATGAGGTTTCTTATTGGAAATCAACCGAATATAGGCAGTTTTTGTTATACACGGGCATCTTCATCTTGAAAGATTGTGTAAGTGAGGACATTTATTACCATTTTCTGTTGTTACGTAGTGGTATTCGCATGCTTTCAAGCCAAAAATCGCACCAGGTAGAAGCAGAAGTTGCCCAAGAAATTTTACAAGATTTGGAACATTGTACGGCGATGAACTAATCAGTTTTAATATTCATGGGTTATTGCATTTGTCGGAAAGTGTTAAGCAACTAGGTCCTTTAGATTCTTTTTCGGCATATAAATTTGAGAACTATATGCAATTCTTAAAAAAATTAATAAAAAATACCTCCAACATTCTGCAGCAGTTGGCTTTAAGAATAAATGAGAGAAACACACCTATGGCAGAACGTAAAAAGACAGGAGAGTTTATTTTTAGCAGCCCCAAAAAAGCCGATAGTTTTTGTTTTTGCAAAAATATAGGCCCTTTAGAAATAATAAAAGTAAATAAAACGCAAACATTCCATTGTAAATTTTTTAAAAAACCGAAAGCTATTTTGAAGAACTTGTTCAATCATTCACTTCCTTGGGCATTCTCTTTGCTAGTGAACTCTCTGAGGAAACAGTGGAACTTTCGTTAAATGAAATTGATTACAAATACTTTTGTATACCATTAAATGAAAAACGTTTGCTTATCCCACTATTACATAACTTGTTTCACGACTTTGATTAACCTGTCACTCGGCATAGAGCAGCTAAAGATATCAACTACAACGGACGCCGATGGTATTTTAGCTGTGTTATTAAAAAACTGCTCTTCTCTGATTGCTCCGTTATTTATATATATATAGATGCTTGAAAATTAACTTCTACTACGCCTATTTTTAAGAAAGGCAATAAAAATAACATTGAGAATTATTGGCGGATTTCCAAACTGACCACCGTGTCGAAGCTGGAAAAAATATACTTTGAGTTAAACACTTGTTTTGTCCTCAACAGCATGGTTTTATTCCGGGTAGATCTACCCTAACTAATTTAGCTATGTTTACCGAAGACTGTTTGGATTCTTTTCATAAAGAAATTCTCCTAGCTAAGCTTGAAGGGTTGGGATTCCACTCTCAATTTTTGAAGTCGGTCTCATCCTACTTAAACAACAGACGTTGCGTCGTTCGACTCGAAGGTACGTCTTCTTATTCGTTTGTAGCTTGATCTAGGGCTCCCCAGGGAAGTGTCCTTGGGCCCTTGTTGTTTATTCTTTTTATCAATGATATTTTATCGTGCTTCTCAAGATGCAATTTCCTTCTTTACGCAGATGACTTAAAAGTTTATTTTGAAGTTAAGTGCTTGGAAGACTCGCTCATCTTACAGGGCGAGCTGGACAATTTGTACCAGTGGTGCGACCGCAATCGATTATCTCTTAACATTTCCAAGTGTCACTATACCTCTTTTGGTAGGTTCGTATGCAATATTCCAACATCGTACCGTTTCTCCAATGTTGTGTTACCAATGATTAATGAATTTAAAGACCTGGGTGTTAATTTTGACCCCAAACTTAGTTTTACTACGCATTTAAATTTTTTTTGTTCCCAAAGCATATGATATGTTGGCTTTTATACGGCGTGGTTCATCGTTTTCTGACCCATACACTTTAAAGGTATTGTATGCGTCACTAGTTCAGCATGCAGCATTTATCTGGAGGCCTTTTCATGCATTCATATTAGCAGAGTGGAGACGGTCCAGAGGGCTTTTGTACGTTTCGCCCTACGGCGGATGAACTTTCTGGAACCAATCCCACCCTATCGTTCCCGCTGTTTGCTCATAAATCTCATGTCACTAGAGTCGAGATGTTCAGTGTTGTAGATGTGCGTTGTTTTTGATATTATTAATGGCTCAATCGGTTGCTCATACGAGTACCTGCTCATGAAAGTTAGTTTTAATGTACCTTCACGGATACTTCGCTGTAAAGAGGTGTTCTTCGTCGGTTTTGATAGAACTGTTTATGCGATGAATGATTATAGGAATAAGACGTACACTTTCTGAGTTAAATACTTTTTCTTCTACTTTTAAGAGCCTGCTCATAAGTCACTTAACATACCCTTTCTTCTAATTATTGTATGTGCCTGATACCTTGGAAACTGATATATTTCACATCGACTTTATGTGAAATGTCAATTTTACGATAAATGACTTTTGAAAGTGTATACAGTGTAAATGGGGTATAAGAAAAAGCCCCTGTTTCGCATTGCGCTACCTTATTAACCCATTTACTCCCACTGTACCCATACTAATTCAAATATCGAAAAAATGCATTCTAAATATCGAAAATGTATAGTTTTGCTACAACTATGACATACACTGATTTAAACGCAAGTAAATTATTCATTTTCATATTTAAACTATTAACCCCTTATGAGACCACATATGGCTGATTCCTTGGAAACTGATATATTTGTGTTCACCGACTTTAATGTCAAAAATTTATAAAAAAAACCGAAATTTGTTTAAATAAACTGATATGGAGTCTTATTAATCTCATCGAGTAATATAAATGAAGTGCAAAATTTAATCATTTAATACCATGGACTACTTTTAAGTACACAAAAAAGAAAAAAAATTCACAATTTATAGTGTCCCTTTTCTGATGTCATGTACTTTTATTGGCATTATATGCTACAACTTGCGATCAAATAAAATTTGCATGGAGAAGCTTTGAAAGGGGATAAAGAGCGTAACAATATGCCACAATTGTTTTTAAAACAATTTGCTTGACTAGGGGCCTATAGAGGACTAAACTTTGTTCTCCAGTTTTGTAAAAAATTAAAAAATGGTGGTCACAGTCGGCGTGTGCGAATATTAATTAACATATAAAATTTATTTTTTTGACACATGCTCAGTCTAATGTCAACATTTACCTGTGCTCGAGCAGCTCCCATTTTGTAGACGGGTTGGGAAGATTTTGCGTTTAATATATGTGACACATTTTCTCATGTCACAACTTTATCACAGCTTTTCTTCTAAACTAGGTGTAATTTTTCCTTGAAAATTATAACATATATAGACCTTAACGGCATACATCTAATATCTAACGGAAGTCCAAAAATATTAAACCATTGGCAAATGAGATAGATTAAACATGAAATGTCACAACTTTTTTTTCTACTGGTTTTCACACAGTCAGAACTGTTATTTAGTGTTAATCTCTAAAAAATAATAGTAATATTGTAACAGGTCGATGTCTGTACATGGGAGATATCAAAAAAATATTGATTGGGGGAAGCATTATTAAACGAGTAGAATCCAAATCAACCATTTTTTGAATTTGTGTGCGTCTGTCTGTCTGTATGTTTATGGCCGTATCACTCTGAAAGTACTGAATGGAAATGGGCTGTCATGGAATCCAATTGTTGTAGGAATTGGATTTGAAAGCGACAAAAAATCGATTAGATATCATGAAACCAAATTTTATCGGTTTTAAGTTCGAATCAGAATTAGTGTCGGTTTTAGGTGTCACAGGAACAATTGTTATCGGTTTTGCTATCGGAAACAAACCAAGCAGCTCACAGCTTTTGGATTTTCTTTGCATATAATTTTTTTTTCACTTGAAGATAAAAAATTTAATAAAAATGTGAGTAAATGATGGTTTTAAATAAAAATATATATTAATGAGGCTCATATTTTTATTCATACCAGGGGAAAACATAAAAATGCAATGCAGATCACTATTTTCATCGAGTTTATGCAGAGGTATCTCGATATTGCGAAGGGATTCACGAAAAGGGATAAACCAAGCTTGAATGCTCTTTGGGAAGAGTTGAAAGAGTCGCTGAATAGTGCCGGTCCAAGCATCAATTTTCACAAGCGGAAGAAGCTATAATAAGAATTTGTGCAATGACAAAGAACGTGGTAGATGTACCTGGCAATGCACCAGGTCCCGCTAATGAAAGTGATGATGAAATGCCATCAACGTCATCGAAGCGACAAGCGTATTCAGTTGCCATCACGCCTAAGAGGCAAAGGACTTAAAGTACTGGGGAACGCTTAAAAAAATTCCTTGATGAGGATAATGAAAGGAAGTTAGAGATACATAACTGAACGATTGAACGAGCTCTTGAAAGTAGAAAAGGAAAACGCCAGCAGCCTCAGACGTATTTATAAGGCAATTGAAAAAGGCAATGATGCAACTGCAAATGCAGTTTCCGAGCTTAAACATGAATATGTCCGTATCAATTCAAAAGTCTTGAGGGCATTACAAGAAAAAAATGAAATAAAAAAGCAGCAACTTGATCTCGACCTACAGAAGTGTGATTTTGAGAAGAATAAAAAGTGAACAAGTGAATTTTTATGGTCAAACCAGAAAAGCATTTTCTGCAAGGAAGTGTAATTAATATAGTACCTGGATATGTACATTAGGATTAGTAAAGACATGAAATTTTACCTTATTTTCTTATATAGTTTTTTAATGAATTTTTTCGTTTTCATGAATATATATACATCTTTATTTTCTTTTATAAGTGTATATAAATATATATACCCAACAAACATTTAGGTTAGAGAATGATTAGAAAACGAGTCGAATTCTAATATATTTCTCTAAGGTAGAAGGTTAGAAAACGATTTGCGAAACAGTCGCGAACTATAGCATTCTCAACAAAAAGGGGACTTAGTTTAAAAATAAAGTTTATATTTTACAGGTACATTGTTTTCATGTTCATAAGCAAAAAATAATAAAAATCCAAAACTTAATCTAAAGCATAAAGTCTAATTTTTGACGTAAATTAATAGTTTTAGTCCGTTGTTTTTCTATTTTCTTTGTACATCTTTTTCTTCGTTATTCGTCCTTTAGCATGCTGAAAGAACGTTATTGAAGTTCTTTCGAAATCGGCATCTGTCGAGTGCGGGAATTTAATAGAAAATGTATCTAAATAAAAAAAACAAGATTAGTGCTGCGTTTATTTCAAAACTGGTAGTATCATACTTTTTAGAGCAGAAAATAAATTACTTTTTAAAACAGCACATAAGACAAATACTTAGTACAAAAGATGAGACCTTGCTTCTTCTTACAAAAATATACTTCAAGGAGAATTATTTACATATGTATGTATCTTGAGTTTTTAATAACAGCTCACTTCGGCGCTTTTGGCAATGGTTTGTTCTCTTCTTCGTCTCCTGTAAGATGCGTGTCATAGCCCTCTTCATTGAATCTTTGTTATATCCTATTTCTATAATAGTCATATTAGTTATTGACAAATACAGCAAGCATATGTGGCTAGTTTTTTTACCTTTGAGTATTTTTTGCTCTGAGATTTTTATTTGATCACATATTTTTTTCCCGAACTCTTCAAGGTCTGTAAAAGAAACAAATGTTTATTGTTTATTGATTCGATTATTTAATTGATTTAAAAAGTTTGCCTTTTTTTGTTACAGGACTGTCATCAGTGGCGCCTTCAAGTAATCGGTTGAAATCCATTCTCCTCTGGCTTAGTCTGGCTGAGCCGAAAAAGTTAATTTTAATTTGAGGAACTTGAATTTGTGCATTTGTACATTTGAGTAAATTAATGAAGGAAAGGTGCAAAGAAGTGGAGGTCGCTGTCATAGCAATTAAACTTTACTGCTTTTCCTGAAACTTCGTCTAAATTATGTTGAACCATTGCGTTTGAAAACTGCAAATTCCTGGTTTAGACTTCCCGATCGTATAGATGCCTCAAAGTACTCTTGTAAATTTAATACTTCTTTACCTAAAAGTATGGCATCTTTACTAATAGTCTCTATTTTATAAAACTTGTCAGAGACAATATAAAAATTGTCGGGTTCCTTACTCGAAAAGTAAAATGCTGGGGACTCTACATACGTTAAGGAGCCATTTCTAAAACTCAGCACTAATAGTGGGCCTGCTTTATTTTTTGAGCACATGCTTTCTTCAACTATACGATTATATACTTGAAGAAAATAAGAAAATGGCTATATCTATCCGGGTCCAGAATGTCTTTTAATAAAAAGATTCCTGTATAAAGTAGGAACGACCTAAATTCGGTGGCTTTGAACCTTTCAAGTTCTTTCATGGACCGTGGACGTCTAGAAAATTCTTTCGGTACTTGGTTGTATAAATACTGTAATCTTGAGTTTATTAACTGACATTGCTGATTTGAAAGTGAATACGGCATTTTACGTTTCCTTAACCAAGCCATTAATAAAGTTTTGGTAACTCCCAGATAGACTATGTGCATATAGTCCAAACCAAAGTTTTTAACAATATCTATTGGAAGCTTCTCAATTACAATTGGCTCTGAAATAACGTGGTGGCCTCTATCTACACGTGCGCGAAAATCTGAATCAGTTCGAAGGGAACAGTTCTCCTTGATAAACACCATTTTATGGCTTTTAGACTCTCCCTTTTGGACACATTTGGGCAACAGGAATAGCCACAATGACTTTTAATGCCAAGTACATACGCTCGGGCAGGCGCGTTACATATGAAGGCTCGGCAAGTCACAGAGTAAATCTTGGAGTCAAAAAGAAGTCCATTTTCCATTAAAAAGACAAGTTCATCAACAAAGTGGCTAATAAAACTGTTCGAACTCGAAGATTTACTACCTCCGCAATAAGCTCCAATAACCCTAACATCATCCGTTCCATTTATATTGACTAAAATTGGCCATATCTGTAAACTTGAACTCTTGGCCAGAGGAAGGCCATCAATATTAATGTTTAAATCTAATCTAATATCATCGAAGTCATTTTTAAGTAAAAAATCAATCAATTCATTTTAACTTACTTATTTTAGATATAAAAAATTAAATAATGCTTTTGTAGCTCTCAATATTTTCACACAACTTTTCGCAATTTTCATTTCTTTTGTATAACACCAAGGATGAGTGATGCGCCGTGTGAATTATCGATAACTTTGACAATAATCGCAGCTTCGCAATTCTAGTGTTTCGCTAATCGTCCGCTAGTCGAATTCTAACCTAGTTATGTAACCCAATTCGCGATTAGAAATGCATTAGAGAACTACATTAGAATTCTAATGTAAAACTGCAATATTTCTCTAACGTTAGAGAACGTGTTTGCTGGGTATGTATGTGTTGTGACAACTAAATATGAATTATCGTTATAATACTGAAACACCATATCTTCTTTGTTATAAAGTGTTTGCTATTTCATCCCTGATCCTTCTGCCTTCACTTTGCAGTGTCGCGTTTTGTGTAGATTCTATATTCCCTTCAATATGATTGGATGGTGCTGGTTGATCGTCTTCATTATGCTCTATTTTGTAGTTTCTGCAGATGTTATCCAGCGCAGCGCAGACATTTATAATTTTCACTACTTTTACTAGACGGTAGTGTAATGTACTTAACAAATAGCGAAATCTCCCTTTATAAACTAATATTGTTCGCTCCACAATATTTCGACCCGATGTATTTATATTAACTTAGATGTCCGGTCCCCTGACTCATACATCCGAACGAAATAATTCCTGGCTCTGCTAATATTCCATACGAATGAGTCATGCCTAGAGCCGGGAGACCGTGCATCGACTGCTCGAATTTTCATGTCACCATCACAAATCTAAACGTAAGCACACAAATGAATGTTTATAAGTAAATCAGTTTTCACGTCTACTTACAATCATGGCATTCAAACTGAAATATCCCTTTCGATTATAAAATAAATGTTCATCAGTACTCGGCTTGATGATTTTAATGTGTGTCCCGTCGATACAGCCAATTATCAAGGGAATTTTGCACTTCGTATAAAAACAGTCTCTCGATCTGCGTTTTTCATTGAAGTCCATTTCTAGTTTTATCCACTCTGGACAAAGCAACTGATTCATAATCGTAAGCACATCACCCAAAATCGTTGACACCGTGCCCCTAGCTACACTAATGCTGGAATCGTTTCCAACTGATCTTTGATAAGATCATTCAGCTTAAAGTCGCAACGTAGCCGCTAGCTGCAGTACTGGTGGAACTTGAGATCGTGTCAAGTGACCGCCAATAGTGTCAAGCACCATTTGGAAAGCCTCTTTATTTAGCCTATAACACGCTATGAGCTTGCAAATATCCTATAAGTATTTACAAGAACACCTTGCAATAAATCTGCTTTCCGGCAGCTCCTCAAAATTTTCCTTTTGACCTTCTCGCAACTTCCTTCTTCCATCAACATGAACGCTACAACTGCAGCTGCCATTTTTTACTCATATACTTTTATATTCATTAAATTTTTATGATTTATTGGAGAAAACTATTGAATTTCACCAATTTTTGTCAAAAAGCCGAAAATAAAATTTTGCGATCCACAACAAAACAGCTGTTCGAACATCGGTTTTGTTTATATTCGAAAAAAGCAAAACCGACACGGTTTCATGACACTTATTGAAATGAATATCGGTTTGCAATTCCGATAAAATCCAAAAATGACTTGGATTCCATGACAGCCCTGATTTCTTTTTGTGTTTGCTCTTAATTTTCTGCTCTCATTTCGAACCAATATTAATAAGTAAGGTATCGTTTTAAAATGTGGGTTACCTCTACATGCGAAACTATATATTAATTACAGCAGTGCTTTTGTTTAAGCGTATTTTATAAAAATTAATTTGTTTAAATAAACCATTGTGAATGCACAAAAAAATCATTTTTTCTGCAACGCTATTGTGACTGACATTCATCACACTTCAGAGCGGTGCCAGAATCGGGGATATCGCCCTTTTTCGGGAATTTTCCGTCTGCCAATGTAATTTCGAAATGGTTTGGTATTTGTTTCCTTTAGGGGTTATTTGCAATCAAAGTAGCAAGTTTTCATGTGGTTGTTGTAATCACATTAGGCCGTCCTTAAAAATGTCCAAAAAGTGTTCTGTTTAGAAATACTGAGTATGGCGTAGCCGGTGTTGGACTGGCTGAGTGTTTTTTTTTATAAGCAACTCGGAAAGGTGTTCTGCACACAAATACCATGGATCCCAATCCGAATTGGGATCGGACATGGGTCCTTTTTCCGGATTTTGATCATAATTTTTCACTGAAACAAAAAATTAAAAAAGCCCTTTCGGGATTCGTGATCCTGCGGCCAACACACGTTTTCTGAGCCCTCTCATATACTTGGCACTCTTGAAACTATTTTGGTACAACAAATAAATGTGAGTGGCAGCACTGCGCTGGACTGGTAGTGGTGCAAGTCTTTGATTTTGATTAAAAAAGACAATGGTGACTGGACATTCTTTTCAAATGTTCAAATGCAGATGGCGTCGAAGATTGTCTAATGAACATCGTGGTATAATCCATTACTTCCTGCAGGTGAAGTGCGTTTTCACATGCAGATAGCGCCGAAGATTAACTAACGAACGGTATGCTATAATCCACTACTTCCTCTAATATCTGTGGCAATAAGACTAATCGACTAAACTCAAGAAAGGACGATAAATGGGATTTATGAAATTAAGCAATATTTTCGGGGTTTTTTTTTTTTATTGGTATAATGCATTGTTAGCGAAGCCTGAACGATGATGAAAATTTCAAAACCCCAGCTCAACTGCAAGTTAGTTCAAAATCCAAAGCAAAATCTCTGGAAATGAAACTTTTCAAATATCTCTACCCGTGCGCCACCTATCGGAATAATTTTTTTGTTAAATTGAGGGGGGCGGGGTTGGGCAGAAAAATAAACGATGATAAAAATTTCAAGTTTCTACCTCAACGGGAAGTTCGTTGAAAAACGAATTAATGGCACTAACACTGAAAACAGACCTTCGCATTTCTTTTGTAATGTTCATTGACTAATCAAATAAATAAATAGAGCGACTCACGCGCCACCAAGCGGGTCCAACGTAAAATAATAGGTTGTAGATGTCGCTGAGGGTAGTGGTGAAATTCTTTGCGCAAGGTGAGCACGGGTCCATCTAGTATATATTATTTCTGTAAGGTCTTTTTGTGTTTGCTCCTAATTTTCTGCTGTCATTTCCAACCAATATTAATAAATAAGGTATCGTTTTAAAGGTGGGGGTTACCTCTACATGCGAAACTATATTTTAATTACAGCAGTGCTTTTGTTTAAGCGAATTTTATAAAAATTAATTTGTTTAAATAAACCATTGTGAATGCACAACAAAATCAATTTGTACTGCAACGCCATTGTGAATCAGGGACTTTATCTACTGGGTTGTAGATGTCGCTGATGGTAGTGGTGAACATAGGATTTAATAACTTATACTAATTTAAGGTGGTCGATTTTCGACCACGGGATATACTAGTTTGCAAAAAATGTGTTAGTACAATATGTCTTTCAAACGAATGGTGCCAATGGGTACTGTTATATGTTAAGCGCTTAGTTTAAATATCTAAAATTTTTTCAATTATATATCTTCAAAAATTTCGGACGGAAACAGAGAAGGGTGGGTAGATGCATTTAAATACGGACACGAAATAAAATGATTACCTCGGCACGATCGCCACTCCGCAACCATTCACATTTTTGCAGATATACTTTATGAAGTCCACGCCAGCACAATACTCTACATTCAAATGGGTTTCAAAAGCACGTGAAAGTACTGGTGAATACGGCACCACCCATCGATTGTCAACTGTAATACATTGTCCGCGCAGGTAAACATCAGCAGTGAATCCACCATTTTCAGGCGATCGCCGCCGGTACGATGGATATCCATTCTCAGCAGTAGAAGTTTCGTTAACGAACCTTTTCGGAAATCTCTTTGTGCAGTTGCCTTCTTTCATGCAGGGTGACCTGGCATTGAATGATCCACATGGGCCGTGAATCATGTTTGCTTTGACACAAGCAAATTATAGTTCCTCTGATATGGCCGAAATTGTAAACAATACCATTGGAAAGCTTACTGATGAGCAAAAGTCAGTGTACGACAAGGCACTACGAAGTGTTAGTCAACAGGATGGAGAAACGTTTTTTTTCGGACGCACCTGGTGGAACAAGCAAAACCTTTTTGAGTGCAGCCTAATAGTTTGGGATGAGTGCACGATGGCACATAAGAAGGCCGTGGAAGTAGCAGATCGTATTCTTCAAGACGTTCGACGTAACAATCACATCATGGAAAAAGTGACGGTTTTATTTTATGGTGACTTCCGTCAAACTTTGTTCCATCAATGGAAGAGCTTTTTACTTCAGTTTATGGAGAAGTATCTCAGATAACGCGTCAAAACAATAAATGGCTTTGTGAGCTAGCAATACTTACAACAAAAAATTATCAAGCAGCGGCCATAAATCAAATTGTCTTACAAAAAATTGATGGAGAAGAATTCTCATACACGTCAATCAACATTGTTTTAGACAAAACCGCTACTGCCAGTTACCCAGTAGAGTTTCTTAACTCTCCCGGACTACCAGCTCATAACATAGTTTTAAAAGTTGGTATTCCGATTATGTTGCTTCGAAACCTAACCACACCAAAGTTATGTAATGGAACCCGACTTCAAGTTTCATACCACGAATACCCATAGCACCAAACAATTATCCCTTTCAATTCAGACAATAAATAAGTCACAGGGTCAGACACTTTTATCAGCTGGTATCGACCTTAGGACTAATTGCTTGTAACTTGCTCGGAAAATTTGTTTATAATTTGTAATTTGGGTAGAACTTCAAATATTGTGTATAAAGAAATTCTATAATTTATGTTCTTTGGCTGTGTGCCAATCGGTGGAAAATAGCAAATTTTGACAGACGGGAGAAAATTCTGACATTAATTTTGGTGAATACGAATGTCACAATTTCCCCTTATATAATTTAGGGCACTGCACTTCACTCACCTTCGCACTCACTACCGAACTTTCAGAGAAATAGATGTACAGATTTATGTTTTTTAAAAATTGGTAAATATATTTATTCGTTTTGGCTCAGAAACTGTGCGACCGTTTTGCACAGAAATTTACGAATTGTATTATTTGTTTACAATGTGCGTGTGTTTGGTGTTGACAAATTATATGTGCGTGACTGTGTAAGTGTGTGTGTGTCGTGTGGTGAATGTTGGCGGCAGGGTTGTACCCGCCAGTGTTGTGGCTAATCTAGCATCCCGGCCCCCTAGGCGAACGATCAGCCTAGAAGTCGTTGCAGCTGCTGTAGGGTCTCCACCACGTTGCTAAGCCCGGTTGGGCGACGTCGGCGTACTTGCTGGCTGTCTCCCGTGAGCGGATGCGGTTGGACGGCGATAACGGGCCGCAGGATGAGTCCATATTCGTGGACGCTGTTGTTGTGGCCAGGTAGCCCGATGTGGTGGTGCTACGTGAGCTGGCGGTGTTGCGGCCCTTGGAGTGAAAGTTCTCGGTGCTGCAGTGGGCACTGCTCGTGCTGGTGCACAGTAACCTCAGAGCGGATTGTTGGTGTCGGGGTGACTTGATCGATTCCCATATTCTTGATAATCTGTATAGATAGAAATTATGGACTTTAGTGTCTTATAGGGGTGCTTGATTTTAGCACTTGATCATCATATGGTTTCACATGTGATATGATTATTGTATCTGTTGTACGGGTTTTTTTTTGCGGTATAGTTTAACATTTAGTTCGAGGAAACGAAAAACCTTCGAGCTACCTCTTTAGGAGTGAGGTATGTATTTGTTTCGGATAGCAACATCGCTTCGTTGGATGAATTGCTCCGTATTTGATTTTATTGTTTTTAAGTATTTACGCGATCGGTATTAGCGGTATTAGACTCGGTTGGTAGAAAACAAAGTTTTACGAGCGGTCGAGTTAGTTTGCCGTTTTGCGTACGTAGGTCAACTACTCGGATGTGACCGTCGGAACCGTAATGTACCTTTTCGATACGGGCTAGCGGCCATTCGGTAGGAGGTAGACATTCGTCATGAATTAAGACGCATGCTCCAATTTTAGGTGCTTCTTGAGTATTTTTCCACCGATATCGTTTGTGAAGGTCTTTAAGATATTCTTCCTTCCATCGGCGACTAAACTCATGATGGAGGATTTTGATCCGTTCCCATCGATTTATGAGGGAGATTGAGTCCACGTTTGATTCTGGTATTGCCAGAAGTGGAGCTCCTCTAAGAAAATGCCCAGGAGTGAGGGCTGTAAAGTCGGAGGGATCTTGCGAGAGTGCTGAAAGCGGCCGTGAGTTTAAAACGGCTTCAACTCGAATGAGTAGCGTAGTGAACTTTTCGAATGTAAATTTGGTATTGTCAGCGGTTTTTTTGAAATGCGATTTAAAGCTTTTAACCGCTGATTCCCATAGTCCACCCATATGTGGAGCACTTGGAGGGATAAATTGCCAATTAATGCCTCGAGGTGCGTATTTTTCAATGATGTGCGGCGAGACTTCTTTGGCGAACTGCACGAACACTTTTTCGGTTGCGCGTTGGGCACCGATGAAGGTTTTACCGTTGTCGCTCACGATTTTAGAGGGAAATCCTCGCCGTCCGACAAGGCGTGCAAATGCTGCAAGAAAAGCTGGCGTTGTCAGATCTGAACATAATTCTAGGTGCACGGCTTTTGTCGTAAAGCATACAAAAACAGCCACGTAACCTTTCATTGTGGTAGAAGACCTTAACATCGAGGCCTTTAGCTGGAAAGGCCCGGCAAAATCTACACCACTTATGGTGAAAGGCATAGAATAATTGCAGCGTTCGGGTGGTAGAGCTGCCATGATCTGCGTGCGCATCTTTTGCTTGTGTAGCGTACAGACTTTACACATAAAGATGCATTTCTTGATCAGAGGCTTCAATCGAGGAATATAATACTCTTGTCGGATCATTTGTTGCATTAGCCTGTGCTCGGCGTGTAGCATTAAGAGGTGGAGATAGTTGAGAAAGATTGTGGCAAATACGGATTTTTCCGGTATTATTATAGGGTGCCGCTCATTGTAGCTCAGACTGGAGTTCGCTAGCCTGCCATTGGCACGAAGCAGTCCCTTAGAGTCTACACGGGGGTTGAGTACTAAGAGTGTGCTCTTTTGGTCAATGGGATTTGATGCCATTAACAGTGATCGTTCACTACTGTAGTAGCGAGTTTGTGTGCACTCGATTAGGGCTATTTTTGCTCGTGGCAAATCTTGATGCGTTAGCTCATAGCTTGCGTTATTGGGTATTCCTTGAACGACGAAAATCGCTCAACGATGTCTGTGTCCTCCAACGGTATATGAAAGCCTTCGATTTTTCGACTTTCTGGAGCTATGATATTACGCGGAGGCGACTTTGGCCATGCGTCTTGTGATTCTATTAGCCAGTTTGGGCCATTCTACCATAGTGTGGTGGTCGTTAAATGTAATGGTTTGCAACCTCTTGTGCCAAGATCCGCAGGGTTGTCAGCACTGGCAACATGCCGCCAAGTTGGTGGTCCTACTAAATCGATAATTTCACCTGTACGGTTTGACACGTAGGGTTTCCACGTATGTGGTGGCTTTTCTAACCAGGCTAGGACGATTTCTGAATCTGTCCATAAATATAGTTTCCTATTGCTCAGGTTTAGGTGTTTTTTCACGGTCGAGGTTAGTTTTGCGAGCAGAAGTGCGCCGCATAGCTCGAGCCGGGGAAGGCTTACGGTCTTAAGAGGTGCGACCTTGCCTTTGGCTACCAATAACTGGCTTGTAATTTTGCCATTGTGCTGGTTTCGCACATAAATATCTGCGCAGTATGCTTTTCCAGAAGCATCGCAGAAGCCGTGTAGTTCGACTTGGTGATCAGGGGCGAAATTTACCCACCGAGGTATTTGTATCTCGGATCTAGTATGCAGGTTGTTTGCAAATTAGGACCATTTTATTAAGCGGTGTGGTTTAACCACTTCGTCCCAATCGGTTCCATCTAGCCATAATTCTTGTATTAAGATCTTCGCTTGAATCATAATTGGCGCAAGCCATCCTGCCGGGTCGAAAAGATTCGCCACCGAGGATAAAATTTACATTTTAGTTTTTGCGGATTTTGCAGATATCGACTCAAGAGTGTATGAAAATTGGTCTGATATTGCATTCCATTGTATGCCCAAGGTTTTGGTGGTGCTTTCTTTTTCAAATTTTAGAAAATTGATATCTAGCAAGTTCTCTTTCTTTATTTTTGCTAGTATTTCTGGATGATTAGATGTTATCTTTTTTAATGGGAACCCTGGTGAATCGAGGGCTTCGATAGGTGGCGCGAACTAAAGTCAGTGGGATTAACGTCAGTGACGTTAATTCGCACCCCAAAAGCGAATTAATGTCAGTGACATTAAGACGCATGCCAAAGCGAACTAAGGTCAATATTTTTGGCGAACTAACGTCATTGACATTAATTCGCATTAAGAAAGCGAACTAAAGTCAGTACATTTTTTTTATATTCCAAATTTTCATTTTTCATTATCACCTTCGACTTATGATCATTATATCATGAATCTGGGATTGACTTAGGTCAGATCCCCAATTCGGGGTGTGATCCATGGTATTTATGGAAGGACATCACCGTGGCGGTAGCCACGGCTATGGCACACACCCGGAGTTGGAATGGCGTAGCCCAGGGTTATTTTTTGAAGCGCCGCCGAAGGCCGCCAATGCGGAAAGGAGGTCTGCACATAAATACCATGGATCACGCCCCGAATTGGGGATCTGACCTAAGTCAAATTTTCGCCTGCGGCGCTGCTTTGTCGAATCTCAAACCCAAATGCCTCAATGACATTAATTCGCATGTCCAAAGCGAACTAAAGTCAAAATATTATACGAATTAACGGCACTGACTTTAATTCGTTTTTGGTCATGCGTCTTAGTGTCACTGACATTAATTCGCTTTTTGGGTGCGAATTAACGTCACTGACGTTAATTCCACTGACGTTAGTTCGCGCCACCCTTCGATAACTTGCGCTAGGCTGTGGTTTCCCGACAGTATGTCGTCTACGTACGTTTGAGAGCTAAGCACCGGGGCGGCTGGTGGTCGAAGGACCACATGTCTAAGCTTTAGAGAAGGGGAGTTGTTTTTTAAAGTTATTATTATTTTTTATTTTATTTTATTATTCGGCTCAGGTGCTATGTGACCGTTTTGCTCAAACTGTATTTATTCATTTGGCTCAGGTTCTGACGACCATGTTTGCCTAAATGTTCAAAATTGTTCTTTGTAGAACGAGAGGGTATGTATGTATTATTGGTGGCGAGCACTGTTGGCTCTGAGGCATGGCGCGATTGGATTCCTCATTTTCGCTTGGAAAACCCACCCTTTGGCTCAGGCCTAGGCGACCGTCTTGCTCAAAAGGTATTTATTAAATCATTTGGCTCAGGTTCTGATGACCGTATAGCGCAAATGTTAAAAACATTTTGTTCTTTAGAGAACGGGAGGTGCGGAACACTTGTGACACCCTATATGGATTTATTGGTGGCGAGCACTGTTGGCTCTGAGGCATGGCGCGTGATTGGCTTCCTCATTTTCGTTGTGATAAACCACACTTTGGCTTTCCAAAACATAAACTATATCTTCGAAATATTTTATAAGCTGATTGCGAGTTACAATAGCATGCAATGCAAATAAAATAAACGAATGAAATAACCGTAGCTTATGTATGTGTGTCGCTTAAACACCCCTAAAAATATAAAATTTTGACAACTGTGAATGTGTACACATATATGCATTCGGTATTGTACTCATATTATTTCAAATGAATTCATATGCCAATACGTTATTAAAGGGTGAAAATATCAAATATAATGGCAGAAAAAATACGTAAATTTACATTTCATTCACAGAATATTGGGTTTAGCATGTGCTTTTCTCAGATGTCAAAATTTACAACTGTCAAAATTTCATTTGGCACAGCAAAGTGGAAAATATGTGTACACCATAGAAAATTTGTTCACCTCATTTTTCCTCTGAGTAAAATGTTACCGATTGGCACACAGCCTTTAATTGGAAAAATAAATGGTTTTAGAGTCGTTTTTTATTCAACTTTAGCTTTATTAGTCCAATGAAAACATTCTCTGTGACCGAAATTTAGGTTTATCGAGCAGACAAACTTTAAAGCTTACATGATAACACGACCCTTAAGTCCTGAACTCGAGGCTTTTTGTTGGATTTTATTCTTTGCTAACCCAGCTGCAACCAAAAAAAAACAAAAAATTACAAAAAAATTAAATAATTTTTGTTGCAGTTTCCAGCAAATACATATGTGTTATCATAAGGGGTTAATAGTTTAAATATGAAACTGAATAATTTATTTGCGTTCAAAGCAGTCTATGTCATAGTTTTACACTTTCAAAAGTCATTTATCGTAACATTGACATTTCACAATGTTTAAAATGTTTTTATTAGGTCGCTTTCGTCGTATCCGTCCGCGGATTCTTGCATTCGATTTTAAACCAACTTCCTGTTGAGCTAGGATCTTGAAATTTTCCCCATAGTTCAGGTCCAGATGACAATGCAATATTATGAAAAAAAATTACGATAGGTGGCGCGTGGGTCGCTATATTTCCAAAATTCGCATTTATGGTCCGATTTGGATGAAACTCGGAACATGTATTACTACTATGAAAAAAAATATTTCGGAAAAAAAAATTCGGTGTCGATTAATTCGTTTTTCAACGACCTTCCCGTTGAGGTAAAATCTTGAAATTTTCATCATCGTTTAGTTTCCTGCCCCCACGCAATATAATTCCGATAGGTCTTGCACGGGTAGAGATATTTGAAAAGTTTAATTTCCAGAGATTTTGCTTTGGATTTCAGGCTTCGCTAACAATGCATTATACGAAAAAAAAAAAATCAAAAATATTGCTTAATTTCAAAACTCCCATTTATCGTCCTTTCTTGAGTTTAGTCGTTGAGTCTTATTGCAACAGATATTAGCTGTAGTAGTGGATTATAGCATGATTAAACAATCTTTGGCGCCCTTTGCATGTTAAAACGCACTTCACCACATTAGTGGATTATGGCATGATGTTCGGTAGTTAATCTCCGGCGCCATCTGCATGTGTAAACACATACCTAACACATTCATTCAACCGACCTCCAAGTACGCGTAAAAAGTTGGTTCTGGTTGGTTAGGTTTTTCATGTTAACATAAATATGTTTCGAATTAATGTCAATGCATTGACTTATTTTATATCGCTTAAAAATGTTAATAAATTTACAATTTGCAATTACCTATAATAAAAAAGTGATTTTTTAAACCTGACCGGAATATTCTATTACAATCTTTGTTATACAATTTTCACAAACTCACAAATAAAAGGCATAAAATAAACAAGTAAGGAAGTCTAAGTTCGGGTGAACCGAACATTAAATACCCAGCGTTAGTTTTCAGAAAAAAGGGGCGTAGTTTTCATCCGATTTCGCCCATTTTAAAAACCAGTCTATTCCAAGCCTAAACAATAGCGAATTTGGTGGGCGCGGCCACGCTCCTTGCTGATAAAGCTTTAACCGCTTACATGAGCCAAAAGTACTGAATCGATCTTTACAAGGGTTACACCATGTCCTATATATATATAACTTTGGAAATAACTTTTAACGTATTTTGTGAAATTTTTTGATATACGGATAAATGTGTCCATTAATCAATATTTCCATAATTTTAAAAAAGTGGGTGGTGGCACGCCCACGGATTTTATTATGTTGTTTGTCCCTATTTGAGGATCAGTTTTCATTGCAGATCTTTATGATACTTTCACAGTGGCTTGTTAATAGTGAAATGTTGATATTTTGTTTATTCACTTGTGGGCGGTGCCACGCCCATTTTCCAAAATATTACTAAAAAACCTTTAAACATCACTAATAACATCATCAGGTGAATGAGTGTACTTAATTTTAGCATTATATCTTTATTAGTTAAACAGATATTGCATATTCCGGTTTCCTAACTCTCGTTTAGAGAACTTTAGTCCAAAAAGGGGCGTGGTCGTTCACCGATTTTTTCTTATTTTCTGTGGTAGTACTCTACATAAACATAACATGCCTGGTACCTAGTTTCGTAAACCTATCTCACACCGTTCTGAAGTTATTAGCAGTCGTTATACTAGCATAAACTGTTCTCAAGTTATGAAGAGTCAAAATTTTAAAATTTCTTCAAATATATGTGGGCGGTGCCACGCCCCTTTTCAAAAAATTTGATAACATCCGTCTTAGAACATACAAATCAATACATATTGCAAATTTTATCATTGTAGCTGCTTCTGATATGGAATTAACCCGTTTTATACGTTTTTCGAAATTTTCGATATCGAAAAAGGGGGCGTGGTTATCATCCGATTTCGCCCATTTTCAATAGCAACCTACCTTGGCCAGAAAGTAACCTGTATGCAAAATTTCATGCAAATATCTCGATTTTTACTCAAGTTATCGAGTACACGGACGGACAGACGGACGGACGGACATGCCTTAATCAATTCCTCTTTTCAACCTAAGAACTTTCATATATGGAACCCTATATCTAACTCGATTATTTTGCGCCGTTACATAGTACCGTTATGTGGACAAAATTAATATACCCTTGTACTAGTACTAGTACGCTGGGTATAATTAAATAAAACCTGATCAAACCAAAAGTTATGGGATAGGTTAGCTTTTATAATTATGTTATTATTCGCTTTCATCATTTTCATTCGATGAGTCACTTGTGGAATAGTCATGAGCATCAGCAACACTTCTGTGAAAGCTTGAAACAACATTATCAGGGGACAATAAACTTAAGACTTCTGAAGTCAGACTTTTAAAATTTTTTTTTAGGTATCTCCCTAAAACTACTAACTAAAGGATCCGATGTTATAAGCAACATATTCATAAGATCTCTATTCGATGCTTCACGTGAATGCTTTTGTGTGTTATCATCCCTGAATCGTCTCAAATCTTTGTTACGGGCTTCCTGTGCTTCCTTTTACCTATTGGCCAACTTTCTGATTTTATAATATCAGTACTATGCACTAAGATTTTATGAACTGTAACCGGCATATTATACCATGTATAGAGATCTATGGATAGTTTTTTAGTCTCGACCGCAAATTTTTCAAATGTTTGGATATTTATATTGTACCCAGATGCTAATGCGTGAAGGAGAGTGTCGAATCATTTGATGAGCGTTACATCCAATCCCGTAATCTCAGCACTAGCCTCAGAATTTTCGAAAAACCTACGAGCAGTGTTGCGGTCATTGGTATTGCCGAAACCTGGTTTTGGTTTATCTACTATTAATCCAAGTACTCTTTTTGTGCTCTTGTTGACCTTGCGATTTTATTTTTGGGTGTTTTGGGGCTACGTGTTTGTTCCCTGTAGCTGGGAATTGATTTTGCCATTTGTAGATCAGCTTTAAAGGTTCAAATATCTCGTCGGAGCAGGTACGTACATACATCCTATTTTATATGAAGAGATAACTAAATCTCCAAAAAAAAAATTTTAAATAGATGTGCAAAGAGTTCGCAATGGTTTTTTCTTTTGATTATTAGATAATGCTTGTGACTATAACATATGTAAAATTTAGCCCGGATGTCGGCGGATGTATGTAACTTTTTTGTCTCTAAAGTTAAAAATATAGTAAAAAAATACATTTTCTTCTTAATAGCGGAATGTTAAATACATTGAAAATACTCTAATTGCGTAAGAATTACTATTAACAAATTTTACTTACCTTCGAGCTTAGAATCCATCAAAAAATTATATAAAGTGTTCTCTTAAAAGAAATATGAAGCTTAATATCCAAATTAATCAATGCATTTTACGGAAACTCCTGCCTTCTTACATCAATTACTCAATATATATGAGAAAAATATCCAAAAAAAGCAAAAATCTAGTTATTTCGTTTATTTTCTTTCATTTCTCGTTACACGTTTCTTGGAATAAGAACTTTGATTTTGTCCAGCTAGCTTGTTCTACACGGAACACTGTGCCTCGTAAAGAGTAATTTTTTATAAAAAAAAAAAACAAAAATCTGAAATAATAAGCTAATATTTCGAAAACTATCTGGTTGAGCAAAAAACAATGTAAATTAAGTTTTGCCCTTTGGCAAAATGGTTTTTAAAAAATAATAAGATACTAATTTATTTTAGTTCGCTTTCTGACGAACGAGTATTTATTAGAGCGTAATATAGTATTGAACGCGCTTCTCTAAAAAACTGAAACTTAATTCTAGATTCACGCTTATTTATAGCTTACAAAATTGTTTACTTAATTTTAGCTTCATGAAATTGTGAAATAGCTTAGCCTTGAAATGAAGATAGAATTAGAGCATTCCAAAGATGCAAGGAGGCTTATTTATGTCAACAAAGTGCGTTACTCTAAAGAATGATTTCTAAAGAATCAATTATGCAAAAAGATGATTGTTTATAGTTACGCTAATGGAGCTGTATGAGGCTTCCGTTAGCGTATGATTCATATGAAGAATCCACTATGTAGAAAGATGAATTTTGTTTACAATTACGGTAAAGAAGCTGTGTGGAGGCTGCCGTTAACTCCCCCCTCTCTAAGATGAATCGTCCCTGATTCAATTTTATTTTTTGTTAAATTATGAATTTGATCCAAAATTACGTTATATGAAACTTGTTGGAATTCAGAATTTACATTTTGTTTTTTTGTTTTAACTGATTTGATCATCCCTTTACACAAATAGATTGTCAAAATTACGCAAAAAGCCACAAAAATATAGAAATATATTGAATGTCGTTTAATATCTTCATTTTTCTTACCTAGAAAATTTATATTTTCCAACTTTAAATGCTCATTTTTAGATTCCACATATTCCAAAACTTCAAAGTCATTTACATAATTATGTGTTAAATAATTCCAAATTCTCATTTCAGTATTTACATAAGTTATATTATTTATTTTGGTTTGGTTTCCAAATGTTACTAAATATGTTCCTGTTAAATTTTGATTTTCTACAATGTTTTCGCCTGAAATTAATATAACTCCCTGTTTAATTATTTCAATTTTATTATTATTTTCTTTAATTTTTTTACATTTTGCTTGTTTTTTATTCAAAAGTTCTGACAAACATGTTTTTTCTTTTTTTAATCTGCAATAAGTATTTGCTATTTCTGTTTTACAATTTTGAACATTAAGAAATTCATTATTACAACTTATTATATTTTTGTCAATAATCAATTTACCATCTACCTGTGCTATAGCTCTAGCTTCATAATATCTACAAGTAAATTTTATTTTTGGATATTTTATATATACAACAATTAAATTATTTTTTTGAGCAATTTTAAATTCTGAAATATCCATTAAATCTGTAATTGACATTAAACCATGTTGATGGTTTGTAATATTTTTTATTTCATCTAAATGCAAAATTACTGGGTTTAAGGTTCCTATCTTTCCAAGAGTAATTGTATTTATTAAATTTTGAAGTTCATGTTTCATATATTGATTTCTTTTTCTTTTCAGTGTTTTAGCAAATGTATCCCCTTTAATGTTATTTATTGAATCCGTTAATTCCCTGATTACTTTAAAAATTTCTGAATTCGTGGTGAACTGTTTATTATTATTTTCTACTAACTCGTCTAGCTTGTCATTAATTTTCACAAAGTCATCATGATCAGGGGTTCCTGCTATCCATTTCCAAAGTGTTCCTAACTCATTTATTCCTCTCCTTTGTCTAAAAGAATTTTGTTTCAATTGTCCTGACAGAGCCTCAATTACCAAAATATCAGACTCATCATCCAAACTATTGGTTTTTAATTCATCATAATTGTCTGTGCTATATGAAAATGAGGTTTTATAAAATGTTTGCTTTTTTTCGTTTACTAAATTTTCCAAATACGTTAAATTTGTGACATGAAAAACATCTCCATACTCATCGTATATAGAGACGTATCCATTTTCAATTAATACATAATTTTGTCTGGTGTAATCCACAATGTCAGCAGTTATTGGGCCAAATAAGGATGCAATTAAAAATAGTATCATTTTGGGAATCTGTGAAAAATTAAGATTTAATGTTATCCTTATGTATAATTCTTTCTCTATTATTAATTATTATTTTACTTTCTAAATTTTCCTTAACCTGTTGTTTTTTATATCTAGGTCTAAGTTTATTCCTTTCTCCTATGACCTTTTCGTAAATAATTTGGCCGGGATAATATTGTTTCTTTATTCTATTTTTGTTATGGGTTGCAAGCATTTTTTCTTGTGCTTGTTTTAACATTATTGATAAATTCTCGTGTTTTACTTTATTATAAAGAACTTCATTTGGTTTAAGATTTGTGACTGAATGAATCGTTGTATTATATTGTTGAGCTGCTCTAAGGATTGTTTCTAAATCACTTACTATATTATATTCTTCTTTTATACATCTAGCTATTTCAATTATTGTCGAATGGACTCTTTCTATTTGCCCATTTGTTATGCTATGTCTTGGATCGCAAAAATATATTTCGATATTTAATCTTTGCATAAGGGATTTAAATATTGGAGTTGTGAAACTTGGTTCATTGTCTAAAGTAATCTGCTTTACATCCGTGAAAGTCTGAAGCAATTCTAAAACTTTTTCTTCTATATTGGATTTATCTTCTATATGTTTTATTATTAAAAATTTTGAATATGCGTCTACACATGTGATAAATTTTAATTTTTGTGCGTAGAAAATGTCTAAGTGAAGCTGTTCCCCTTCCTTTTCTGGGATTGGAGCTTTTCCTACTGGGATTTTTTTAGGATGTCGATCATATTTATTTTTATTGCATATTATGCAATTACGAATATATTCTTTCATTTTTTCCCTCATTTCTGGCCAATAATACATTTTTTCTATTTGTTTAATATTTTCATTAAAGCTACGATGAGCTCTATTATGGGTTTGTTCAATTATTCCAGACTGATCCTCTCTATTAGTTATATCCATTGGAAAAAGATTTGTATAAACAAATTTATTTTGAAACCTTTGTTTCAGGGGTTCTTGGATTTCATACAAATCCTCAATAGTGCAATGAATTGCAGTCACCAATTTTGGTTGAATAAACTCCTTCAAGATGGTTAATAAATTTTCCACGGTGTCATATTCTATTAAATGTCTTTTCTTTCCGAAATTTTCAATCATTTCATGGATTGTGAATTTATTTTTACACAAAATTATTTGTTGTTTAAATTGATTTACAGGTTTTTTTGTTTCCTGTATTCGAATACTTTCACTACTTTGTGCAGAATGGTTCGATTCATTACTTTCTGAATCCTCTGGATCATCGGACATATTATTTAACTCGAGACGTGACAATGCGTCTGCCACAATATTGGTTTTACCAGGTTGATACACAAATTTCGGAGCAAACTCTTCTATAAAAGCATGCCATCTTTTCATTTTTGGATTAGGGTTACGGGGTGACAAAGCAAATGTCAAAGGTTGGTGATCCGTACGAATTTCCAGATTGGTAACACCATATAAATAATTTCTAAGATTTTTTAATGCCCAAACAATGGCATATAATTCCTTTTCATTAGTTGCATAATTTCTTTCTGTTTTATTAAGAGTTTTTGAAATAAAGGTAATTGGTTTACCCTCCTGTGAAAGCACAGCACCAATCGCCACGTTTGATGCGTCGGTAGTTAATACAAATGTTCTTGAATAATTTGGTTGCGTCAATTCCATTTCTGACGCTAAATGTTTCTTTAATTTATTGAATGCAGAAATACCATCTTGATCTATTTCAATTTTAAATTTTTTTGACATATTCTTAGAAATTCTTCCATTCTCTCCCGAAAGATATTTATTTAGAGGTTTTGCAATTGTAGCATAATTTTTAACAAACTTTCGATAATAACCCGCAATTCCTAGAAATCCTCTTAATTCACGTAGATTTTCAGGTATCGGATAATTTAAAATTAATTTTATTTTATTTGGATCTGTTTTAATAACATTTTGGGCTATTATATATCCCAAAAACTCTATTTCTTCTTGAAAAAATTTTGACTTTTCAAGTGAAATCTTCATATTGGCTTTTTTAAGTATTTCTGTAATTATTTCTAAATCCCTCAAATGCTGGGTCAAATTTTTTGAAAAAATAATTATATCGTCCATATAAACATGGCAAATTTTTCCTATTTGTTCCCGTAATATATCATCCATTGCCCTTTGAAAGATTCCGGGCGCATTCTTCAAACCGAACGGCATTCGTAAAAATTCATACTTACCGTTATTAACGGAAAAAGCCGTCTTTTCTATGTCATTTTCCGACATTAAAATTTGATGAAAGCCTGATTCTAAATCAATGCTTGAGAAATATTTTGACTTGCCCAAATTAGACAAAATTATATTTGTATCCGGAATCGGATATCTATCAGAAATTGTATGTTCATTTAATTTTTTATAGTCGATGACCATTCTAAGCTTTTGTGAGCCATCTTCATTCATTCCCTTTTTAGGTACCACCCAAATTGGTGAATTATAAGGACTTTTACTGGGTCTAATTATGTTTTCATTTAACATTTCTGTGATTTCTTTATTTACAAAGGAGTTTACTGATAAAGGATATGGATACTGCCTACTCCAGATAGGCTCAACATTTTTTGTTCTTATTTCTGCTTTTACGTTAGTCATAAACGGAAAGCTGGTATTTATATTCGAATGTGTTTTGGTAATTTTTTCTTTTATATATTCTTTAAATTTCAAAAGTTCCTCACCTTGATTTCTATTACTGAAATTTTCAGAAATTTTTTCTGAATTTTCATCTTCGCTATTTTTATCTCTTTTATTCTTTACATATTTTTTATAATTTGACAATTCTTCATTGTCACTATTTTTTTCACTATCTTTACTAACTTCTGAACCATTTTCATTCATTGTTGAATAATTTTCAACTATATTTCCACTAAACTCACTGTTTAAACTTTCAAGATTTTTTTCATTCAATGAAACAAAATATTTTTTTAATATGATATTGCCGGTAAAATCTTCGGCTGGCTTTGTAGAAACTTTTAGTTCCACAACATTTTTTATTTTCTCTTCGCATTTATTTTCATTGTTGCCGGTATTACCATCGGCGGGCGCCTTAGGATCTTTCTGTCCCAAGGGGTTTAAATTTTCACATGTATTAGACTTCCTTGTTTTTTTTAAATTTTTCACTTTTAACTTTTGTTTGCCGGTATCATCGTCGGCGGGAGCCTTAGGATTCTCTAATCCCAAGGGGTTTAATTTTTCCTGACTTTCATTATGAAAGTTTATATTTACGCTTTTTTCAATAATATTTTCACCACTTCTTACCTTAAAAAAAATTTTCCCATTGCGCAAATCAATGTGCGCTTCTATTCTCTTCAAAAAATTATAACCTAGGAGCAAATCAGACTCCAAGTTATCTATTTCATAGAACACTTGCTTTACACCAAAAAGTGTTATTATATAATAATGTTTAATAATTGAATGACCATTTACTGTTTTTACCCTTTTGTAAATGGCTAATTCTTTTCTATTTTCTAACAATCCTTGCTTTATATAGCAAGAAGTTGCTCCTGTATCGACAAGAGCTTTATATTTTTTATTTAATTTGTTGTTGCAGACTGTGATGTAGGGGAGGTTATCCCCTCTTCTTCTAAAAAATAATCTTCATTTAAATTATTTACTCTCTGATTTTTCTCCTGCGGCCTGAAGCTGTTATTGCTTTCTCTAGGTCGCTTTATTCCATGTGAACTTTGGGCTAAAGGGCTGTTCACATGAGTAGTTGTATTATTTACTGTGGGTTTTGCATTTTGATTAAAAAAATTTGTACTTTTTTGCCCTCTGGCATTATAATTTCTGTCATACATTCTTGACATAGATGGATCTACGTCCATGGATACAGGCTTTGTATAATTATTCTGTTGATTATACACCTGATTTTTTGGGAAGTCATTTTGTTGATTTGCCTGTGAATTATTCCGATTGGGAAAACGCAAATTGTTGCTTGGATAATTTTGTTTTATTTTTAATCTTTCATTTGAAAAATTTTGAGCAAAACGTGCTCTTTGATTATTTGACTCAAGTTCTTGAGCCTTTGCCAAAGCATCCGGTAAGTCCTGAGGAATCAAAGAGAATATAATATCTCTTAATGGCAAATTCAAGCCAGTAATAAAGATTCTAAGGGCATGATCCCTATTTTTCTTATTTAATTCTTTGGTAATATCCGCTGAATTACCATGGGTCATTATAGTTTTATTTATTAAAAGAGTCAGTTTCTTGTTTACTAAATTATAATATTCTACCACAGACATTGAGCCTTGTCGCAAGACACTCAATTCCTGTTCGATAATATGAATTGGACGTTTGTCCGAATATGCGAAATCCATTCGTGCGATTATCGCATCAAAGTTTAAAACTGTGCCATGATTTGTTAAAACATCATTAGCATCCTGGGTTATTTTGTTTCTTAAAATAGTTAAAGCAGCAAAATACTTCCTGCTCTTTCTGACATATAAGCTCATTGCGTTATGAGCTGCTTCTCGCCAACTTACATAGGCATTTAATTTTCCTGAAAATTCAGGCAATGATTTAATAACGTCAAGAGATTCCTGACAAGCAATATTATCGTCAATAGTTTCAGCTACGTAATCGGTAGCACTATTGGTATTAATTTCTAATTGGGATTTTAATTTGACAATCTCCTCTCTTAATTGTATGTTGCTATCAGCGATCAACCTTGTGATCAGATCTACTGTTAATCCTTCACCGTTAGCCATTTTTCCTTTATTTAAAATAAGGAAACCTTATTTTCCTCTTTCTGTAATTCTGCTAGAATTCTATCCAACTCCTCAAGATCTTCGTCTAATACTGGGGTATTATTGTTATGTGACAAAAAAGGATTATTTCCTTGAAAGGGATCTAGAGTCTCCAGAATTTTAATTATTTCATTATTAACCTCTTCAGTGGAGAAACTTTGATCATTATTTAAAGTAGGCTTCTTTGACATATTTATCTGCCTAATATGCTATTAATTCTTCTTCTTTTTCTTAATCAAGGGACACCTTAAAACATCATGTTCCCCACCACAGTAATCGCAATATTTTAGCCTCAAATACTTTGGCTTATTTGGGATATTACCCATTTATATTATTTTTTTTTTTTTTTTTAAATAAAATTTAAAATTGCTGAACAAAATATCAAATTTCAATTACACAACTTAACTATTAACAAATTCACTTATTTTAATGTTTAATCATACCATATTCCGCATGACCAGTCAACTAACCAGGATAAGCAAGGCGTCAGTGTTTCGTATTTTATTCTCGAACTGATTTCCAATTTTTATCACGATGAGCACCAATTGGGTTGTTGGGTAAAGTTGATTTCTTTCAATAATTTGTTAAATATTTTTTGTTCTTTTTATTGTTTCAAAGTTTTTCATGCTCTTAATTTTTGTCAAATTTTTTATTAGGATACACAATAAAAATTTTTTTTTTTAATTATGATTATGTTGATTTCCTCGACGGCTTGCTGCCGGGACCAAAGGAGGCATTGGAAAACATATATATCGGTGACTACGCCAGTCACTTTGCTGACACTCTTCACTACAATAATGGTCACCACATCTCTCGCAAATTCTTGATGTTGGGTTTTGGCACACAATACACCGACCCGTAAGATTTGGTGCAGGCATAAGGACAGTTTCAATGAAACCCTTTTATTCACAAAGATCAAGGATATTTTATTCCTTATTTGATCTTTAACTTTTCGAATTCACTCGCGTACTAGGGTACTTGTACTTTTCCCCTTAAAATTCGTATCGCGAGCCCCACGTTGGGCGCCAATTAAGTTTTGCCCTTTGGCAAAATGGTTTTTAAAAAATAATAAGATACTAATTTATTTTAGTTCGCTTTCTGACGAACGAGTATTTATTAGAGCGTAATATAGTATTGAACGCGCTTCTCTAAAAAACTGAAACTTAATTCTAGATTCACGCTTATTTATAGCTTACAAAATTGTTTACTTAATTTTAGCTTCATGAAATTGTGAAATAGCTTAGCCTTGAAATGAAGATAGAAGTAGAGCATTCCAAAGATGCAAGGAGGCTTATTTATGTCAACAAAGTGCGTTACTCTAAAGAATGATTTCTAAAGAATCAATTATGCAAAAAGATGATTGTTTATAGTTACGCTAATGGAGCTGTATGAGGCTTCCGTTAGCGTATGATTCATATGAAGAATCCACTATGTAGAAAGATGAATTTTGTTTACAATTACGGTAAAGAAGCTGTGTGGAGGCTGCCGTTAACTTGTATGCTGCATTTATACCAAATTTTATTGTGATTTTGATTCTGGAAACCTTTTTGCAATTGCTTGATCCGTTCGTGAGATATACGTAATTAAAAGGAGCCGTCTTTTTTTATTTTCAAATAACGGTAAATTGCAAATATCTCAAAAACGGTACCATGAATCAAAAACGAATTCGATTTTCGAAATCAGGGGGTGGTTTTACATACGAATTTCGTAATGGCGTCCTTGGTAAATTTTGGCCCTCGACCAGTGTTATTTGCAGTGGATGGCGGTAACAAACTACCCTCTAACAAAAAACGGAGCTTTCTGGCAGCATTCGAAGTCATAGAGTGGAAGTTTTACTTAATACAACTCTAATGGAAGAAAGCTGTTTTCGTTTCTTACTAGCTAAGCTCGTCTCCAAAACTGCTTTAAACCCGTATTTTTTTATGAAAACGAAACAGTTACTTTACGACAAAAGTAGCAAAAAAAATTTGAACTTGTTTATACAAAACTTACTGTAAATAAAACTGCGTCCTAAAAATTTTATTTTTTTTTATGTATTTTGAATTCTTTTTAACACAAAAGGGCGTATGAGCAGAAAATACAATTTCCAATTGCACTACACAGGACAAAAAAAAAATAAAACATGTGGGCAATGCAGTTTTAGCTTCTCTTTCAGAATGATTAGCATTTTCGAATATGTAAAAGAAAGAAAAATTACGAAATATAAAATTTGCCAAATTGCAATTTAAAACAACATCGCAAACATTAGCAGGAAGCGAGGAAAACGGCGTGGAAATCAGGTGCGGATCTCCTCTAAATGTTTGCCTTGATGGCACCTTGTTCTCCTGGAGGGCGGATTTTCGGGGCAAAAAAAGAAGTACATTCGTCGGCAGCCATTACATCTTGCGTCATCTCTCTGCCCCTCATAATCTAGTCTATAGCAAGCGCCATCCAATTATTCTCCCTTAAGCCTGCCGTTTCACCCATCTGCTAGTCCGGTTGTCCACAAGATCTCCTTGCACGGGAAAAACCAACTAATGCTGCGCCTTCTATGCACTCAATATTGGATCCCAAAGTTGAAAGATATGATCCGGTAAACCATCCATAACTGCAAAGTCTGCACCGTCTTCCGAAAACGAACGAAGACCCAACTGATAGGCGCTCTATCTCAAAACCACGTTCTCCCGCCTGTCTACCAACACTGGTGGAGATTTCGCTGGACCCTTCGACTCAAACCTTACAGCAGAAGGGGATGTCGTCTTTCAAAAGCCTACGTTTACCTCTTTTCTGCTTCACGGAGATTTCGCTGGACCCTTCGACTCCAATGTTACAGCAGAAGGGGATGTCGTCTTTCAAAAGCCAACGTTTACCTCTTTTCTGCTTCACGAAAAAGTCGGGTTCCTGGCAGCGTTCGACAAGTTTGTTGCGAGTGGACGATGTCCAAGGAATATATGTATACTCCGACAATGGAACTAACTTCTCGAGCACTCCGCTCAGAGTTCAAAATCTCCTATCGGACTTTGAAAAGATCTCTTTTATAAATCATAAATTTACTCTTGAAGAGGACATTTCTTCGTTGGAGGACATTAATTACCCACACTGGAGATCGACGTTAGCGAGAATCGCACCTCGATCGTCAGCCGATGGGAAAAACTGAAGGCCCTACAAACTTGAAAAAAGCAGACCTCGTATTTCTAAAGTAGGACAACCTGCAAACGAATGAAGACTAGGACGAATCGGAGATCCTATTTTAGTCGAAGTCACAACCGAATTATTCCGACATCCCACACAATTATAAATCGCATTTACATTCAATCTATATAAGACTAAATATAATTCCATGTAAATCAAAAATTAATCGAAATGCTAAAAAGTTAATAGCGATCAGCTTCCATATCTGAATATGTCTGTCATATATTAAACACTGCAAAGATATTAATAAACACGTACGCACTTGGAGTACCCAAGTCGAATGCAAACATTTTCAAAATAACTTGCTCCAATGTCGTACGTGTCATCGGCGATGGACGTAAACTCACCAACATCTGGATTGCAGATTTCCCCGTAATTGTATCCAACGACATTTTGCTTAGGAATCGATCGATGTCCGATGCCGAAATATAAAGCTTGGTTATCCAAAACCAAAAAATTTCGTTGATATTGAAGTGTGTCCAAGTGAATACATATCTACAAAATACGCAGCACCTGCGCTGTCTAAATTACTTGGTCAGTGTCTAAGCTTTAGAGAAGGCGAGTTGTTTTTTAAGTTATTATTATTTTCTATTTTATTCATTATTTGGCTCAGGTTCTATGTGACCATGTTTGCCTAAATGTTCAAAATTGTTCTTTGGAGAACGAGAGGGTATGTATTTGTCATTGGTGGTAATTGAGGAGTTGCGTGCAAAAAGGGCACAAGGTGACATGTGCCCTTTTTGCGTAAAATGGCTAATTAGAAAGAATAATCTATGTTTTCTCTCCTCTCCAAATATGGATTTGATATCTTTTAATTTGGCTTAGCAACATCAAAAAATGTTGAGCTATATATATGCTTACTTGGTATTTTTTTTCCAAAATTATGTTTTGTTGCTCATACGTTCGTACAGTGTTTTTCTTATACACTACCCGAAATAGCTATAAATGCATCCATTTTATTGCATTTTTCACCAATTTCTGTTCCAGCAAAACTATTTCAACTAATTTTTTATGAATAATGTGAATTATTTTTTAAAAGTGTAAATTAAATATAAATTTTCATCAAAATTTCAAAGTATTTTCTGAAAATTTTTAGATTCTTTTTAAATATATGGCTTTGTATCGGATTAAATTTTAGTACAATAAGGTGCTAATCTTAAGTGCGTGAAAATTGGTAGTATTGAAAAAAAAAACGGATAACAACTTTAAATTAAGAACGTATTGCATTCTCAATTATACCTCTTCAGGAATAATATTAGCTGGTGAAAACTATAATGAATGCTATTGTTCCTTTAGCCTTTGGAAGACAAAAAACGAAGAAAATTTAGAAGTTATTTTGATGTCTGTATGACATTCGCAACAATTAATCCAGAAAAAATTAATGATCTAAAAGATTTAATGCAATATTTGGAAAAAACAGATTCGGACTGGTACATATAAGAATAATTTATTTACTAGCGCAATACACACTGATTCTTATAAATTATCTGATGCAGAAGATAGTAATAGTGATTTGGATTATTAAAAATATTGTATAAAATAAAAATAATTTGTTCTTTAGCAAAAAAAAAAACCTTATTATATATGTATGTATCTTTGCTTTAAATTCTTGGTATTGTTAACGATAAGCGTATTTCTTTGAACCCTGACCCAATTCGTGGTCTTTTATGGAAATAAGTACCCGTGAACGACATATTAGTTCAATATCATTTCGACGCTATTTAATTTTCCGTACAGCTCCATAATGCTTTTAGGTATGTAAATATGTGTACTAGGTTATGTAATAAAAGTCCGCTTGGAATAAAAAATTATTAATATTTACAGAATACACGTTTTTATGAAGTTAAAACAAGATGCACCCTTCGCTTTCCTGGTTATATGCAAAAAGGGCACATTTATCACCGATTTATTTCATCGTTTTTCGCTAACGATGTAAAGTTTCGCTTTTGTAACTGTACCAAGTTAAAAGATAATACACAAGATAACAATAATATCAATATCTTTTTCTATATACTCCAACAACAATAAAGTTGCAATGCTTCAAAAGTTTAAAACACGAATATCTCAAAACATACTTTTCATAGAAGTGCCCTTTTTGCACGCAACTCCTCAATTGTTGTACCCGTGGTGAATAAATTATAAAAAGAGAAATAAAAAATAAAATAAAAAATATTTTTAATCTAAAATGTTTTTAAAATGAACTAAAAACTCCAAAATAATTTCTCCTTTGCCTACATAGATTTTTCACCACGTAGAGCTTGTCCTGAACATTTATTAGTGGGTATTCTCATAGGCATTACAGTACTTGGCAAGATTGATATGTATAAAAACATTGGTGCACGCTATAGATGGTTCACATCAGTTTCTAAAAATCTTACTACCGATATGAGCTTTCCTTAAAGAAGATAATCTTTTCACGATATAGCGGGCTCCAACGAGTTACTACACTCAACATTATGTACTGTGTCCTGGGGTTGCAGGGAACTGTCATTTGTGACGAAGCGGCCAGGTAGACCACAAACCACCCAACATACGGAAATATAAATCCGTGACAATTAATGCTCGACGACTAATTTTTCAGAATCCAAAGCTTCAGCATATAAAGCAAAAAGGCGGAGACACGGGGCACCACGTTTACCATTTCGTGGCGCCTGTGCCAGAAGTCGCACAGCATTCGACTGTGCCCAATCTACCGGGGCTTGTCCAACGTGGAGCGACTAAGGGTGATCATCGACGCGCGGTACTGCACTAACTGCCTGTCGCCCTTTCACCAGAGGAGGTCATGCCCCAGCGAAGATCGGTGCCACCGGTGCAATGAACAGCACCATACCTCTATACACACCGACGAGGCACCACCGACCATCCACGACGACGATGCCACAAGCTCGGAGGGAGCACTATCCATCCACATTTCAGAGAAGACGCTGACATGGGCAGAAGAAGTAGCTGACGAAGAAGCCAATCGTAGGGAGGACATTGCTGCACTCACGTCCACCTTTCCGCCCACCGCACCGTCCTTCCGGAGGGCGCCGTGCCGACGCGGAACCACGTCCGCCCCGCTCGTCCCGACGTTCCGCTGGCAGGGCGGCCCGTATCCATCACGTAGACAAAGCGCAGCTCTCGTGATACAGGAGAGGACACCTTCTGGCTTCAGAACAGGGCGCCTTGTGGAGGATCCTTTAACTATAACGCTCGCCTTCGTAGCTATCGCAAAGGACCTCGGTTTGGAGCGCACCGGCACGCACTACCACACCAAGTTCACTCTCGTCCTTCGCGGAAAATATGGGGTAGTCGGAGAAGTGACAACCCAGGCCACAGTAGTCGCTCGCTATTCGCGGCTCAGTTCGACAACTTCACTCGATCCGTCAGTAGCTACGCCATTCCAGTTCATGAAGCTGGCGAATCCTACATTACACCGGGCAGCACCAGTCCGGGGGGGCTCCTGACACAAGGAACCGTATTTGGCTTGGTGGTTTCGGGAGCCCACCAGCAATAAACAATACATATCCTAACTAAGTAAAGTGCACCAAAGTTAACCCACGTCCATAGCTACTAATCGCTTCTTTTCACCCACAGGAACCGCAAACATGGACGCTGCACAGGGGCGACGACACGAAAATAGAACTTACATAGCTTTAAGTTATAAATAATTGCTTATTTTTCCGGGTCTTGGCCGCTGAGCGCGTTTGAGAGATTGCTTGCCGCAAGGGGGCCGGCATGTTTAGGCCACCGGTCTAAATATTAAGGCACACAATAAGGCGCAGAGCTTTTACTTTTTACCTCCGTACCCCACACACTGCCCTGCTGGCAAGAATAGGTTCAACAAAAATGGGCACAGAAACTGTGAATGAGGTCTTGTCTGGGACCATCCTAGATGTCGAACTACGTTTTCAGTAAAATCGGGACTGCTCGTTTTCGCGAAATATCCCACTTTAACCCTTTAGGACCTTCAAAAATATACATTTGACCAAAAAATCTTCTCAAAACTAGTTTTTGTATGTTTGTTCGTGTAGGTGGTTTCTATTACTCAAATAAATTGACAAAAGTCACACATTTAAAAAAAATTGCAAAACTACTATTAAATAAAATTAATTATTCGTTTTTAGGGCACTAGTTACAGCCCCCTGTTTTTGTAATGCAAAAAAAAAACAAAAATTCTCCTTATGATTTTTTTTTAAGCGGAACACGAATCCGTGGTCCAAAAATTTCCATCATGTCCCGTTTCTGAGAAAAAATGTTTTTAGACCCCAAAATTAGTACAATTTGAACAAGCCCCCTGTGCTCTGGGTGCTCTTATTTGATTTGAATATCAGCTCATATATAAACCAAGGTTTATGAAACATTATCTAAGATAAGAAAACATTGTGGTATATGTCGCAATTATTTTATACAGATTTTCAAAGTTGGCCGAAATTACAAAATCATGTTTTTGGTACATTTTTGAAAAATTATATAAATTTACCCCGATCTGGCACCAGTTTTTTACATACCAGAAAATATTGCATGGTTTCTAGTCTGTCAATGGTAAGAAAATCTTTTTATTACCACTTACCATGAAAATAATATCTTCATTTATTACCACCTCGTTTCCGTTTCTTTTATACAAAATTTCTGTGTAATATTTTCAGTATCAGCATACATTTTGTATAGAAATTGATGAAAGAAAAAATAAATTAAAATAACAGGGTGCTGTAACTAGTGCCCTTAAAACGAATAATTAATTTTATTTAATAGTAGTTTTGCAATTTTTTTTAAATGTGTGACTTTTGTCAATTTATTTGAGTAATAGAAACCACCTACACGAACAAACATACAAAAACTAGTTTTGAGAAGATTTTTTGGTCAAATGTATATTTTTGAAGGTCCTAAAGGGTTAAAGCTGGATATTTCGCGAAAACGAGCAGTCCCCATTTTACTGAAAACGTAGTTCGACATCTAGGATGGTCCCAGACAAGACCTCATTCACAGTTTTTGTGCCCATTTTTGTTGAACCTTTTCTTGCCAGCAGAGCGGTGTGCCCACCGGGTAAGAGCGAGATCTATTATTTGGCGGGGGATACAAATTAAATTATTGATTTCAACTAATTCACTTATAATTGCATTTAAACGTTTGATTCTAATAAACTAGTTCATATTTGTTTGTTTATACGAACTAACGATTTTTTTACTTTCTTTCCACTTCACCCCTTATTACCAGCGCTTAAAACTTCGTAGTGTCATACCAAGCAGCAAGCCGCCGTAATATAAATAAATCGACACCGAAAACAGACCTTCGCATTTCTTAAATAGAGCTACTCAAGCCCCACCTAGTATCATCGTAGTAATACATGTTCCGAATGTTTGTGATCAAATACTTAGTCAAATAACTTAATATAGTAACTCATACTTATTGCCTTTTTCGGTTTTTGGCAATGACCCAACTGCATCAATCTGAACTACATATATCGAAGGCTTTTGCCGGCTTTTGTCGGCGTATTAGTCAAAATCATAGATTCTTTTAAATTTTTATTAATTTCATTTTTGTTACAATTTATGCATCTCTCAATATATTTTCGTATTCCATTTTACATGTTTTTACAAGGATATTTTTGTGTTGTGTTATTAGTTGTTCGATTGATTCCTGGGTGGCCACCATTACCAGGATCATCGTGATACTTTTGCAAAAGATTTCCAATTTTTTCTTTATCTGTCACATGCATAACCTCCGGAGTTAATGCAATAGTTAAGTTTTTGAGAACTTTGGTACCAATTTCTTTAAATGTGTTTACTCGAGTATAAAAAGAATTTGTCTCCTAAGGGCAACTGTATTTTATTGATTTCCAAGTTGCCGACTGCTTTCGTACGCCTGGCCCTTTGGTTAATCTTCGCCTCAACAATAGGATTATTTATATTTATTTCACTACAAATCTTCTTTCCTTTCTTCAAATATAATTTCGGAGGATCGAAAACTAGCTGAACTAGTCTTTTTACTTCACATTTATTAAGAGCTTCATATATTACAGGGTTCTCTTTTTGGCTTTTCTTTACTTAATTTTCATTATTATTACTGAAATTCTTGTTAGTTTCCGCTTTTGTCGAAATTTTCATTATTGTACATGCTGGTATTGACATTCCTTTTAAATCTTTTATATCTATTAAGAACTGGGCGTCTGCCACGTAACTGGCCTTTCCAGATACATATATGTATACTCCACTCCAAAGCCATACTCCTAACCTGATTTTAGTTAATTTATATGAAGGGTTTTGTTTTCTGTTACTTTATTTATTTCGCCTTTTGCAAACGATCTTGAGTCAAACATAACCACTTGCGTCAGTTGTAATACATAACTCTCTATCAAAATCGGGATATTGACTGATATTTGGACTAATAAATGCATTTCTTAGGTAGTGAAATGATTTTTCGCAATCGACTGTCCAATTAAAAACAACATTTTTCTTACCAAGCCTTGTTAGTATTCCAGCGTATTCCGCGAATTTTTTTTATGAATCTTCAACAATAATTGCAAAATGCAACAAATCTTTTTGCTTCGTTAGTATTTTTTGGGGTTGGGTAGTTTTGAACAATTTTAGTTTTATTTGGGTCTGGTAAGATTCTAGTACTTGTGCATTTATGCCCAAGCTAAGTGACTTCGTGGCTGAAAAATAAACATTCATCGGGTTGCAATTTTAAATTATATTTTCTGCAACTTGAAATACGACGACTCGGTAGCGACGACCCTATTGTAAACTGGATAGGGATGGCACTGCGGTCAAGAGTCATAAGCGCCAAGGTCGGAGGAAGTGAAGTAACGGCACACTTGTAGAGAGAAACTCCTCAGGGTGGAGTGCTGTCTCCACTGCTTTGGCTTTGTGTTATAGACGGAATCCTTCACAAACACAACAAGAGCGGAGTAAAAGTGGTTGCCTACGCGGACGACGTAGTACTACTAGTATGGGGTCTGTGCCCTAACGAAATTAGAGACATCATCACTAAGGAAGCTGAGTGGATGGGCAGAGGCTGAGGGGCTTAATGTCAATCCCTCAAAGACCGAACTACTGTTATTCACAAATAGGAAAAAATACCAAGTTTCAATCTACCTTCTCTTTATGGTCAAGAGTTGCAACTTTGTGATGGGGCGAAATACCTAGGCGGCCTCTTGACACCTAAGTTAAAGTGGAAACTAAACATGTACGCCTGTAAACGAATGTTAGGCAGACAGTGGGGCCTGAGCCCGGGAATCACAGCATGGATGTACAAAGCAATTATTCGACCGATCTTAGCCTACGGAGCAATAGGGTGGTGGAGGGCAGCCGAGCTGGGCTACATTAGGAACATATTAAGCAAAGTTCAGTGGGCTGCCTGTGGCGCAATCACAGGGGCGATTAGATCATGCCCCACAGAGGCTCTGAACGTGATATGCAATATACCACCGATCGATCTCTTTATCAAGGAAACAGCATCTAATAGTGCACTCAGTCTTCGGGAGTTGGGACTCAAGACAGTTGTCGGCACAAACTTTGAGGTTATTTTCCCATCTAGAAATGACTGGAGAAGGGGGAACTACCACAGAATTTCGACATCTCAATTTTCATGGATGGATCCAAAATGGATTGTGGAGTGGGAGCGGGGGTTTTCGCAATTCTCCCAGACGTGTCCTTGTCAATGCGTCTTCCAGACTCTGCGAGTGTATTTCAATCGGAAATGTATGCTATCCAGGAGGCATGCAGGGCATTGTTGCAACCTTCCGGGAGAGAAGCAGACAATTAGGAGCAAACAGAAAAAGACCTTACAGAAATAATATATATGATAATTTGCCTCACGTTTATCGCCAAAGGTCTATAAACTTCCCTGGCATAATGGAAGGCTAAAAAAGTTAAAGAAGTTATGGTAATTTGGAGCACAAAGTAATGTATGAGAAATATTTGATTGAGTTTAACTGTTTAAATAACTTTCTTTATAAAAATTATTTGCTCGCGTTTGAAAGAAATATTAAATCTAATCCCAAGGCTTTTTGGAGTTTTGTTAATTCTAAACGTTTCTCGTCAGTTATCCCGTCCACATTGTCTTACAATGGTATGAGTGCAAGCACAGCTGATGAAAGGGCAAATCTTTTTGCTGAATTTTTTAAATCTAATTTTATTGATAACTGTGTTCCGAGTGATATTTCTGGTGTTGGGCGATTGGATTCTTCGCTTGATATTGGATCCCTAGTTTTAACTGAGGAGGACATCTTCGAAGCTATAAGGGACCTAAAATGCTCTAAGCAAGTTGATGCTGACAATGTTTCAGCTTTCTTTCTCAAACAATGCTCGCCTTCTATAATGTATCCATTACTGTTGTTATTTAATTTATCTCTTAGGTCTGGTTATTTTTTGGATGGTTGGAAAGTAACCTCTGTTACTCCAGTTTTCAAATGCGGTAGTAAAAATCAGGTATCAAACTATCGTCCAATCTCTAAAATTACTAACTTTGCAAAATTATTTGAAAAGATCACTAGCTCTAAAATTTGTTTTGCCACCAAACCTTATATATCGTGTACTCAACATTTGTATTTCAGCCTTTGTGGATGGCTTACAGGTAGATAGAATTTATGCTGATTTGTCTAAAGCATTTGATGGGGTGTCTCACGACATATTAATTTTCAAGCTTGAAAAATTTGGATTTCATTCTTCTGCCTTGTCGTGGGTGGAATCATATCTAACTGATAGAACTAACTATGTTGTGGTTGACGGAGCAGTGTTGCCATTTTGGTGCTTTTAGAGCTAGATCTAGCTCTTTTTTGGCGTTTAGCTCCAAAATTCTGTTTTTCTAGTCCTTTTTTTCATTTTTAGCTCTTTTTTGGCTCCAAATTTATTTGTAAAATGGAGAAAGTTTTTATTTCTTTTATAATCGACGTCGATATTATTATATTAGTTTCATTGTGTACCATGTGGCAACTTAGTTTCCCTCACCGATAAAAATTACCTAAATCGGTTAACTTATGATTAAACATATGTTTATTTTGCGAACATGAATAGAAATGGAAAGGTAAGTAAATTGTGTGTAAAAAACACTTTCCTAAGTTGCTAAAGATTCTGAACAACCTTCTGTCTTCATGATAAATAATCAGAGAAAATATTTCAAGCGTTTTGAATTCTGAGTCAGAATTAAAATGACTTCATTTGGCTTTGACGCAAAAATAAAAATAAATAATTTTTGAGTTTTACTAAAAATTAAATATTTTTTTCTTAACTATTTATCAACCTTGATAATTTTTCAAAAACACACTTACATATTTTTTTTGTTGACTTAGTTATACTTTTTATACGTTTTAAACATTGTTTAAGTTAAATCTATACTATAATAAATCTCTAGAAAAGTCGCACATTAAACATTTCTTTGAAAAAATTACTGGTGATGACTTGGGGAATGCTATAGAGTTCATCTGATCCATTTCTGAAATTATTATCTGTCTGTTTGTCTGTTTGAACTTAAGGATATTTTAAACTTTTGATGAGAGTTTCACTAATGGACTGCTTGAAGCTTAGAAAGGGACCTGCACTATCAAAATCGAACGACAAACAAAAAAGATATACTGATTTTTATGGAGGTATGTACCTATGAAATGTTTTTTCTTACATAAATTTATATGGAGAAAAATGCACTTACTTTGTCAAAAAAAAAACTAAGCGCGCCTCTCTAAAATTTTTTTCAATTGCAGCTAAATCAAAAATCAATTGAATATGTATGTACACTAAGGTGGATCGACGAAAAAAGTGTTTCCAGTCCACCCCTAGGATTAAAGATATTTTGAAGGCGATCCCAAACAAATTTTTTTTTTTGCCACACCCCCCCCCCCCCCCCCCCATGGGCTATTTACTTTTTTTGATAATACGTCGCCATTTTAAGTCCGATTTTAATGAGCCGTACACCGCTGTTCATGGCTTGGAAGCCGCCACAATTCTTACCTTAATCATTTTCAAGAAAAAGTTTCACAGAATTTAAAGGCCTTTTCGACAGACTAAAAAATATTGGAATTTAGGTATGATGTGAAACGAGATACCGACAGTCACTACTAGAATTTGAACTCGGAATAAAAAATGATTAAGGTAAGAATTGTGGTGGCTTCCAAGCCATGAACAACGGTGTAGGGCTCATTGAAATCGGACTTAAAATGGCGACATAGTGTCAAAAAAAGTAAATAGCTCATCGGGGGAGGCGTAGCAAAAAAAAAAAAATTTTTTTGGGATCGCCTTCAAAATATCTTTAATCCTAGGGGTGGACTGGGAACCCTTTTTTTTGTATGGGAACCGATCCGCACTAATGTACACTGCCGTCCTATGCGGGGGTCAGCATATCTTTAATAAAACTCTAGATAAGTTGCTTCTGTATATTTGAAATTTCCTTGCAAAATAACTGGGGATGACTTGGGCAAAGTTAATGAGTCAAATAGAGGGGAGATGACAAAATGTCGAAGTTAGACTGTTAAAAAATGCCTTTACTTTTGTAGGTTGCTGTAGACATACATAAAGGAGATATAATGTGGGAAAAGAAATATTGTTCTGAACCTTCTCAGCCTGTAAATTGTTTTCGCAATTGAAGGTAGAAGGAATTTATTAACTACTTAGGTACATACCGAACAAATCTCGGTACCCTGCTAGTGTGAAATAAATGTAAAAACTTACATACAATACTTGAGTGCCTTTTAGCTCATTTTTTACATGTTTTGGATTTTCTTGAATAAATCTAGCTCTTTTTTTTCTCAAATCTAGCTCCAAAATAAATTGTATCCTGGCAACACTGTGACGGAGTGAAATCTTTTTCCTACAGAGCTATCTCTAGGGTCCCACAAGGTAGTATCTTGGGTCCGATATTTTTTGCTATTTCATCAATTATTGCTCTGATTGTTTTACTTTGTGTGAACATCTATTTTATGCTGATGACTTGAAAATCTTTATAAAAGTAACAAGCTTTTCTGATATTGAAATAATGCGAAATGAGGTTAACAAGTTTCAAGAATGGTGTGATCGAAATATGCTATTGATCAATATTGAGTAATGTTGCTCGGTCACTTACAATAAAATTAGATCAACACTTTTGTTCTGGTACTCCATTTCTGGCTCTGCCCTCAGCTCTACCACTACAATCAAAGACCTTGGGGTAGTTTTTAACTCGAATTTTACTTTTGTTGATCATCTAAATTATATCATACCCAAAGCTTATTCGTCTCTAGCCTTCATTAGGCGTAATAATTCGGAGTTCAAGGATCCTTATACTAAAAAACTACTGTATAGCACATTTGTTAGGTCCAAATTGGAATATGCCTCTATAGTCTGGAATCCATCCTATGAAGTACATTCCAATAGAATTGAGCGTATACAAAAAAAGTTTCTAAAATTTGCATTATCTAGTATACGGTTTAACATGCCTATTCCATCTTATGTACCTCGCTGCAGACTTATCAATCTGCATACTCTTGCCAGAAGAAGATTTATATCTGGCTTAGTTTTTATTCGCGATGTTCTTAATGGGGCTATTGATTGTCCTTACTTACTGCATTGTATAAAACTCAATGCTCCAGCTAGAAATTTGCGACATCATGATTTCTTTGCTATTGACCTCTGTAGGACCAGATATGCTCAAAATGAACCAATTATAATTGGTCATTGATAATTATCAGACTATTAGCGGAATATAATGTTTTTATGTAGACATATTTGCAAATCGCAATGCATTTAAAGAAAAATTGTTTTTGTTCTATTTTTAAGATAATTTTATAGTATCTAATATAGACTAAGAGTTAGGTTTGTATTCCATAGACTTAAATGAATAAAGAAAATAATAAAGAAAAGCCAATTATGATGTATGTATGTAAGTAACATTTTGCACTAAAACACCTTTGTTTAATCTAGTCTGTAAGATTATTGTAAATCATAGACTGAATAAATGAAAATGAAAATGAAAATTTTAGGCGCTTTTGTCTATTACTACATAATCCTTTAAATTTTATGTTATAAAATCGTAATCTTCAATGATTGCATATGGGCAAATCCCAAATAGTGTTACATTTTTCAATACTCGGATGCTACACATGGGTTAATGAATTAAAGCGGGGTAAAAAGAATATGAATATTTAGTTTTACGTATT